>DWON01007728.1:0-12663 GCA_018251015.1 Phocides pigmalion okeechobee
AGTGTTGCTCGCAACCACACCTCTCCAACCGAAACACAAGTAATGTTTTACGGCGGATTATAAGGGCGGCGGTGGTACCACCCCGGTCGAAGTATAGCTCTCCCGCCTTTAAAGATGCATATATAAAGATACATATACAAAGATGTATATATTAACGTATGTATTTTTTTCAGTTTCCTGAGGGCGAGGTCGGTGAAAAAGTGTTACTGTATAAGAGGCAGCCGAGGATACCGGCGGACCCGGCCATCTAAAGTGTTCGCGAGAAGACTGCAACAATTATTAGTAAAATGTACACTTTTTACACCCATGTACAGTAGTACTAATGACGTTATTGAGGACTCGTTGTGACGGACCATTACGACACTTGTAATGATGAATGTAATGTAAGGATTTTGTGGTTCAATTGCGTTGCCACCTCTTTATATCTATAATATCTTTGTGTACACTGGTATCGGTGTTAGCGCTCTTGTGTTCTGCTTTGAAGGCACTGTTCTTTGGTAAGACACATTGTTTTTATCTAAAAAGAGTAGCAAATGAGTTTGCAGGCTATCTAATCTTAAGTGGTTGCTGCAGCCGATTGACATCATATACAAGTTCAAACATGACTGAAGTTCTGTTTGTGCTTATAAACATTGCTACCTGAGGACTAAGATGGTCGCCTCGTTTGTAAGTGTAGCCGGCAACCGCACCTCGCCAAACGTGGAATAGCCTTACGGCGAATTGTAAAGTAAGCTGGGTACCTCCCCGGTCGAACTATTGTTTTCCATCCATCAGCCTTTTCACATCCACCGTTGAACACAGGCCTCCCCCAAATGCGGCTATTCAGACTGGTTCTGTGCCCTGTGTCCTTATCAAGTCGTCGGTTCACCACGTTGGGGACGCTCTGTACTCCCTTTGCGTTTACGTGATCGCCACTTGAGGACCTTTCTATTCTAACTGTTAAATCATATATTAGTGAAGATGATAGTGCTATAGTTTGAATGGAGATGTGCCTTTTAATGTTCTGTTAAGAAAAACTTGTTCCCGTTGAAGAGGTGTGGCTGCCGGCTACAATTATAAGCAAGTTATCTACTAACATTAATGAGTAACAATTCATCAATGTTTGAGCTCAGATAGAACTTCAGTCCCGATTGAGTTTGCATGACCACTTAACATTAGAGGGCTGTACTACCATTTCTTAGACATACTTATTTTAGCTTATGTCGATACTTATTTAGCTTATGTTGCATTTCGGAATGCAATTGAAAATTAGTGAGGCTATAAGTCAAAACCAAATGGTATTTATGCAAAGTTGATTCTGATAGAACATTTTTTGAACATCAAAGAAATGTGGTACATTTCTTCAGTTCGGGAAATGCTTGACTATGGGTAGAGTATGACGAAAGAATTTCCATTTATGAATTTCTCATATAATTAAAGTATTATTCTTTTTTCTTGTTCAGTTATTTAGAAATAAATAACCATTTGTTTTTATATCTATATGCAGACAGTCAAAACAAGGCAGTCTTGATACATTATGGTTTTAAGAGATGGTGGTACGCCCTCTGATAGCTTGCATACTTGTTTGTTATACTGCTGACATAGAAAAAAGACAATAGTTGCATACAACTAACAAGGAATAACGTGTTAGTGAATTTTAAACAAATCTTCTTCAAAACAGAACACTTGCAATTAATGAAATATTAATGTGCGCTCAATGTTTACTAATTTCAACACTATTTTAATTACTTCATACTAATATATACATTTTACAGTACCATAAGTTACTCCGTGCAGTTACTAAGTTGCATAGTTGCTACTCTTTTTAAGAATTTTCATAAATACCTTCTTGTAATGCATACTCTTTACATACTTTAAGTTAGAGATGTCACCATATTCGGCGTTCGGCCACTTTTTTAATGATCGGGTTTTGATCGAATATTGTACACTGTATGGCTGAATACTGGAATGACGAATCATGTAAAACAAACCGCACATATTAATTTTTATTTTTAATTTTTTTTTTTTTTTGCAAACATGTCTGGCGCTATTGAATTCAAGCTATTACCCATAAATGATAGCTTTGCATCATATTGCAGCTCCACCTACTGGGTTTAATTTTGAATCTAAGCCATTCTCACACACACAAAAAAATTCACCAAAATCGGCCCAGCCGTTTAGGAGTTCACTGACATACACACGCACACAAGAAATATATATGTATAAAGATTTTAACAACCAACCATAGAAATAACAAATCATACATTTATTATTGGAAATCTATCAGTGATAAGTTATGACGAATGAACAAAATGAATTTTGTAGACATGTCATATGGATTATATGGATGATAATTTACACAAATTACTTTGAGCTTTGAGCGGGTATTACGTATCGTGACACGATTTATGTTCAAGAAACATTGACGCTCGATGTTTGTGTATACGAAAAGTACACAAAGTATAAGACAACGTTTTTTTCGTATCGACGTCACGTGGGCAATAATCACCGAATATTCGGGGCTTGCCGGGAGCGTGACCGAATATTCGGTATTTGGTATTCGGCCAAATGACTACTCGTGACATCTCTACTTTTATTATGATGTGCTCTCATTCATTTCTGCCACATTACAAAACATATTTTTTGAATAAGATCTGTGTAATGTCTTCTGTTTTGTTATGTGACGGCAGATAGCACTTCATGTATGCATTGCTTGGAAGTATTTTTATATTTTACTCTAAATATATACACAGCGATTGGACGAAGCATATTCATGTGGCATTATTAATTTGGCTTGAATTGATTTGGAAGTTTGCTTTAATACTTTGACTGCGGCGCGATATACTAGATAGGGTCAACGTTGTGGGACGCGGCACTAAGCTGGAGCTTATTTTTCTAGACTGTAGATGCGCTGACAATTCAATGAAATAATGTATTTTTTAGCGTATAATCTACGAATACACAGACGTAATGTCCGCCCACAGTTTTGTAACGCCGACGTAAACACAGCACTTTTGTTCGCCCGTAATCCATACAAGTTTGTCCGTACAACACGGGTGTGTACGAGCCGCAAGCGCGTTGCGCCGCGCATTACAGCAGTGATGTAACCCGCAGGGAAAGTGTTAAAAAACCAACTGCATTGCATTAATCATGTCATTTTCAATATGTTCGCTGTAGCACACAAATAGTAGTGATATAAGTTCGTGTTTATGATTGCCAGTCCCAATTGCATTTTACACATTAAGAATATACATTAAGCGGGCTCGAGGGATAGTTCCCGGTAAATGTGTTCCGAGAAAGAATTATGTTATGGATGATATATTTTATAATTGAGTTATTTGTGTACATTTTAAAAATAGTATTTTATTTTTCTCTTCCGAAGCTTTTTTAGATATAGTTTTCAATTGAAAAATGTTTTTATAAATGTAATATCGATTAATTTTATTAATGTATAATTGATTTTGTTTTCGTTGGGTTAGTGGACGGGTATAGATGCTAAATTTTTATTTTTAATAATGAATAATAGCTTCAAGTGATGATAAAACGTGAATTATCTCGATAATAAATAAAATATATATAAAAATATTACCAAAATATAATTTGATGAATGACTAGCAGTGGAACCTCTATAACTCGAATCTCGTTTAGTCGTAATCCGCAGTAAGTCCAAAATAATTTTTATTCCCTTCCGCTGAACCCCCAAATCCGCAATATCTCGAATTATTTAGACTATAACTCGAACAAAATGTTATTTCCCTATGAGGTATTGATAGTACATATTTATACTTTGTAACTCGAAATTAAAAAAACAGACTCCGTAAGTCAAAATTTAAGAGAAATATTATTTCTAAGCTCCTTTCTATGTCGAAAATTTAGTAAAATCATTTGTAACTTGAAATTCTTGTTAAGTTGAAAACTCATTAACTCGAAATTTTTGGCATTTCCCTTAACATTCGAGTCATCGAGATTCCAATGTATTAATAAAAATAATTATATTTAATATGATTAATGTCTAATTTATAATTACATATATGGTGTACATTTTGATTACATGTATTATGTAATGGCTATGTTCCTTGTTACGTTTTTACCATCTGTTGAAGCTGTTACATTAAGTTAACACTTTGACTGCGGCGCGAATAAATTACATCGAATTAGCGATGCGGGAGGCGGCACTATACTGGAGGTGAATTATTTTTACTGAAGAAGCACCGACATTTTACACAAATATTGTATTAGCAATCGTGTATCATCTACGAATAACCAAACGTAAGGTCCGTCTTCAGTCTTATAGCGCCGACGTAAACACTTGTGTCCGCATGTAATCCATACAGATTTGTATGTACAACACAGGCGTGTACAAGATTATATACGGAGTGTTGTACCCCGCAGGGAAAGTGTTAAAAGTATTTTTTATAGTTTATAAGTATGATTTAGTGCAATTTGCGTTCTTGTGTGTGCACTTCGTGGGGGCAACGTGTAATTATAATTACGTTACTAAATATTACATATATTCTATGACATGATTTGATGAAGTAACAAAAAAGAAATGGCGGTCTAATTTATACTTAAGTTGTAAGTATTAAATAAATTAGTAAAGTTCTGATTTTAAACGTATGAAATCACGTAATTGTTTAACGGGTCTAACGACTAGCCATTTTAAACGGCAATTAATTGTTTATTAAAAATGACGGTACCCGTTACATAGTAAAAGATGAAATCAATTCACATTCTGATACACAAATGTACGAAAATCTGTGACAACAAATGTACAAAAATGAGCTATTCTGTTGCAGGATGTGATTTCAAGATTGGAACGTTGTGTAACACATTTTGTGTGTGATACATTGTTTACATTTCTAACCCTTTCTTCCCTTCGGCGACCACGCCAAGACGCTCCCGCCCCTTATGACTTCATCATATCCCATAAATATGGTTGAGATTCAATTTTACAAGGTTGCAAGGTTGCCACTTTATCTAAACAACGCTGAAATTTGAAAATTAATTAAAATAACGAATAAGTTTGAAATTCCCTTAGGAGGGATTGACTACGTGGCGAGGACATAACACCCATTGTGGTCAGACATATTACTTTCTCTCCCTTCCTCTCCCCTTTTCCAATCACCCCTCTTTCCCTCCCCTCCCCCATTCCCCTCCCCCTCTCCCCCTCCCCTCCCCTCTTCCCCTAGCCCTCCCCTCTTCCCTTCGCCCTCCTCCCTTCCCTTCCGAATAGGCCACGTAGAATAGATGCATTCATAGCTCTAGCGTGCAATAGCAACTGCATGTAAAAATACTTATAACAGTAATATCATTACATATTGCCTCCCTATACTGATAACCGACATGGATCTTGAGCTTCAGACTTGTAATGTGGTAGTTAATAGTATCAGGCGTTACTTGCGGAAATCCATACTATTAAGTTGTTAAAAACTACTTTGTAACAATCCGCCACCACAATGTATAATGGTATATATTTCAAAGCATGCACTATGAGGGAGAGAAAAAAGTGATGTGATTAAAAACACTTTTTTCTATCCTCCTCATAAAGTGTTGTGTTCTGTCCATTGTGGTAGCGGATTGATGCAAATTAGTTTTAACAACAACTTAATTGTAATGTGGTATAATCGAATACTTTTTAGAAAGGTTTTCTCTTTTTGTGTCTACTGCCTATTTTGAGGAACAATTATTTTATAGCGCCTCGTTACGAATACTGTATGTGTGAATATGTTATTGTTAAGCTTTTACGGCTTAATTACTAAATGGATTTTGGTGATTTCTTACAAGATTTGGTACAAAAACAAAAATGATTCATTGTTAAGTCCTTAAATCTTTCAACGCCCACGAGAGGGCGTTATCGATCACTTTCAGGAATACTGATTTACAACAATTGTAGGGAATTCCCTAAACTGACTGGTTTTAATTAATGAACTAAACTAAATAATAATAATAATAATAATAATAATTTTGTTGCCCTAAAAACAGCACAGTGAAGTCATGTCGTGGGTGCCATAGACAAACAAGTACCTGACTAAATGGAGGGATGTTCTATTGCGTCATGTGTCTCATGCCCTTGTGGTTATTAATGTTAAACATGTTTAATTATATCTCGTAAGCTCAAGTTTCATGCCGGTTACTATAATACATTTAGTTATAAATTACAATGACATCTACAATTATTTCCATATTATTGTACAAACATATCCATGACTTGACAGGTTAATTAATATAATTTTATTCACAATCTATTGACTTGCCAAAGCTAGTTATTTCACGTTATTAACAATATTGTAAACAGTAACATAATATTTTTTTTTTATTTATATGAATTATTTGATGCTTGAAACGTTTTGCAACCACCGACCACATTTTTCTATTTTCAAAATTAATAATATTTCCTATATTAATTGTATTTAATTTTTAAATTGCTTATTATTAATAATTATTATTTTTATTGATTTGCTTTTATTTGCCAAAACATTAATTGATTTTGTGTTTTTATTAATTTTATTTGCAATAAAATAGAATATTATTTTCATTTTTTAGACATAAATACGTAGGTTAAGGAGTTTTGTAGATGTAACTATTTCCCTGCTCAAATTGTAAAGACGATGAAGTATTTTAAGGTTTCTCTTTACCTCCATAGCTGTTAAGATCTACTTAAAATTACCTGTATCAATGGTGTATTTTAAATAAATAACAGATAATTCCACGGTCCTAAGGGCCGTAGCGGACATTTTGCTTTTAACATCGGCGATCAATGTATAACCCTTTCGGAAGCTAAGGGCACATGCACACGTAAAACTGTCTATCGCGACAATCGAGTCGTTTGTATGCGTCTAATACAAACTCGCGACACGTCGACTGAACAGCAAGTCGCCATAACGTGACGCAGCATCGCTACAATCGCTAAATCGCAAGTTTTTAATCCTGCGATTAAACGCAAAATCGCAAGTTATTAATCCTGCGATTAAACGCAAGGTTGCCAAACGGTGTTGCAGCGTCGAAACAATCGCAAAAACGCGAATCGCCGATGTTGAAACTATCATATTTGCTAAGACCCTAAGTGGATTTAACCATGCTATTTTTGAGATGAAACTGATCGAGCTGACACCAGTTATTTTAACTAATCTTATTATGTCTATTATACCTTGAAGGATTATCGAATTTTTAGAATCAAAGTGTCATTTTTTTAATAAATTATAATTAATTAAATAAAAATAACTATGATTAATTATTTTATTACCAAAAAATGGAAATAGATATACAGACAAAATAAAGAATTCTAAATGTAGGTTTTAAACGTATGTATTTGACGATTTTAAACTGATATCGGAGAATCCATACATTATGTAATATAACGGGTACTCACGATTAACGATTTTTGATTTTTAATTGCCGATACTTCGATCCAGTTGCATGGCTCGTGGTCGCGGCGTGGTTTCGCTGAAATTCGTGGTCCGAAATATCGGCAATTAAAATTAAAAATCGTTAATCGCGAGTACCCGTTATATAACTTAATGTATGTTTTTAAATTAAAAAAAAAAGAAAAAGACGGTGGCCTTTTTGTGGTCAAAATTATTTTTGTTAGTGACAAATATGTTGCATCTTTAATGCTAAGTAAACGGAAACTCGATTAAGTTAACTTTAAATCTCAAAATATTCAATTAAAGTAAGATATGTAGTAAATACAACATCGTTAGCTCATTGCCAGTGGCCAAATTGTAGAGAATCCAAAAATTATTCTTTGATATTAATAATATGTTATAAATGTTATAGCGATAGTAATTAAATAACTCGTAATAAAAATGTTACGGGCATCAAGGCACAGGGATATAGCTTCAAAATCCTTACTTTTCAAGAAATATTAAGGACTAAATTGCAAAATCCGTTCTTCAAGAGACAACACTGAATTGCAAAAATCTTACCTTTCAAGATACACTAAAGATTAAACTGCAAAACCCTTACTCTTCGAGACACTAAACACTAAATTGCTAATTCCTTACTTTTCAAGATGCACTAAACATTAAATCGCAAAACTTTTACTTATCAAGACAAACTAAAGGCTAAGTTGCAAAACTCTTACTTTTCAAGAGACACTGAAGACTAAATTGCAAATTCCTTACTTATGTCTTACTTTCGGGACACAAAAAACAAAATGATTTTGTTTAAATTAAAATTATTTGTAGTACACAATTGTGTACTACAAATAATGTCATAATTTTCTTAAAAAGTAGTTCATGTGTGTTCTACAAACTTTTTTAATATTTATTTTCGTAAATGTACTATGCTTATAATTATGAAAAAAAGAAACTGTACGAGTGATAGTAGAATTGAATAACAGTAAAAATAGATTTTTTTCTACGTCCCTATGTTTTAAGTCCATGATATTAGAGTATTGCGTCAATCAAATAGACAGGAGTTGGAACATTAACAATTTAAAATGAACGTATTCTCTACATTTCTATGATCATTAATAACACGATAATTTTGAGATACAAGATACGTATTTTTGAGACGAAGTAGCAATCGTCTGTTTATAAGTAATAATCAGATAATTCACATAATCTTTTTGATTATTTTAGGCTAGAAAATCAGCTTTTGATAACCCTGTTGGTCTTGTATTGCTTGTAATATTTACTGGACTATCTCCGTCCTCATCCTCTACTATGAAGTAACTTTTGAATATCGGTCGGAGAGGTTCGGTTGCTAGACTTAGAAGTAAGGCGACCATTTTAATTCTCTGGAATAGCAACACGTCTATTTAGGATTTCAATCTTGTTTGAGGTTGTACGTTGATGTCGTGACTGGGTTTAAGCGTTGCATGGGCTGTAGCGACTGCTTAAAATCAGATTGCCTACACGCTCATTTGCACATTTCTCACATAAAAAGGTCTAAAAAAGCGTGACGTCAAGACAGGGACGGTCGAATAAATGTGACAAGGTGATTGTGAATTGTTGTCAATTTCTCTGACGTAAATAACGATTCTTAAAACCTAAGGTTAACCGGCCGAGCTTAACGTTAAGTATAAACATTTATAAATAATTGTTTTAAGCCATTTTACATATAAATACTTTTGAGATCAATTTTGAGCAATTTTTTGGTAAATAGTTATATTGTTTTTCGTGTAAGTAAGAAGTGTCATCAATCGATGTAAAGCGTGAGTTTAATTAATAAAGATTTTATTTTTAACTCGTCTTTTCATTGTGTTGAAAATGGTTCTTTTATGTCATTATTTTAAAGTACTACGGCTACTCTATTTAAAATATATAATATTTGGAAGAATAATAAATAATGTCCACTTATATGTTATAAATGAAAAATGTATAGTAACAAAATTTATTGTTAAATTTTTGATATTCAGAAAAAATCTAGAAAGATTCAAATTCGGCCAAGAGCAAAATTATCTGCTTCGGTTGAAAATATATTTGATACATAAAACAGGTCAAGTGCGAAAGAACATATCAAGGTTCCGTAAGAAAAAACAAGTAATTGTTTTTACTATTTATCTGTTTATAAATTATTTGTTATTATGTAATGGGAATTTTATTTTTTTTGGTTTTTTGACTGAAGAGTTATGATTATATTTTTATCTACAAATGCTTAAAGAGTGTGGTAAATAATTTAAGTAAAAGCAAGTGGCCTGTGCGGTGAGGCGAGGGGACGAAGTAATCGATTCCCGGAACCCGGATAATGAGATCACTGCCACTCCACGAGAATACTCGCTCGGAAAACTATTTACGAGCTCACACGTCCGCACCGTCTTATCCTTATAAAGTTAATAAATGTTAGTTTTATTGCGTTAATAAAGGCCCTTAATTTTTCTTACATAACTTCCATCTATAGACAGCGACTAGTTACAATTTTATTATTTGTATAGATATTCATGTACATCTCCCATAATAAAAATTAATATACTGAACCGCTAGAACACTCTTCGCTCAAACATAAATCACTTTACTCTTCAAATCATGGACGAAGTAGTCAAATAGACATCTAATCCAAGACACGTACTTTCTAGTAAATTTGTATGTCAGTATTGCGGGAGGCAGCCCTATACTGGAGCTTATTCGATTAGACTAAAGATACACCGACAAATTACCGATGCTAAAAAATATTGTATTTTTTAGCATCTGTGCGTCATCTACGAATACACAGACGTAATGTCCTCCCCCAGTCTTGTAGCGCCGACGTTAAAACAGCACCTTTGTTTGCCCGTAATTCATATAAATTCGTCGCTACAACACAGTTGTTTAGGAGCCGCAAGCGTGTCGCGCCCAGAATTACACAGCAGTGTTGTAGCCGCAGGGAATGTGTTAAATAACTCCTTCTTATAAACTTAACTTAACTTATAACTTAAAATAAATAACTTCTAAAATTCCCTTCGGAATATTAGTGACATACTAAGACGAGACAACAACGAAAAAAAAAACAAAAAACAAATTATACAAATGTTTCATTGAATAGGATTCTAATCCGCAGCTACCTTTATAGGGATGACCCAGAAGGAGGATAGCGTTTTTCGAATATATTAATTTTTTGGTAGTAAAATATATATTATGTACTGTTAGAACTAGATATGGCGAACACGCCAAGTACCGCCACGCAAGCGTGATAAGGTGCGGTAAGTGAGACGGCTGTGCGAGGGATGCGCATACGTGGTAGTTGAGAATAGTATTTGAGCGCGTACATACGCTCTGGGCTCCAACAGTACATATTAGCGTTATACATCACGATTTAGGCTACAGCGCCCGCTAAATAATTAGATCACAAATCAACTTGAAAGACATTACTCTCCTTCTAAAAACGAGTAAATCTATCCGGAGAAATAAATATAATAGAATGTTAGCAGTCAATTGGCTACTTCGTCTATATTTCAAACAGTTCTAACCCACATTGATTATAAGGTCGAAAGGTTCCCGATAAGGAACTAAGGCGTTCTAAGGAACAACTATGCAAGCAGTGCGTGATTACACAAGACACTTATTTCTAACTTTCATAAAAATGTCAAGAGATTAACGCATAAGTTCCGTTTGAAAACTGATAAAAATGCTCGTTATTTCAATAGTAATATTTTTGATATTCGCGCGTCCTACATTTACTTTCCAAGTGATACAGCCGTATAACTTGACCAAAGCCAATTTGGTCGACAAGGATGATGGAAAGAGTAGCCTCGTCTTCGTGTTCGATACAACAGGCTCCATGTACAACGATCTGCGGCAGCTGAGGGAAGGCGCTGAAATGATCCTCAACACTGCGTTAGAGGAGAGCAATGTCATCGCTGATTTCGTGTTCGTTCCGTTTCATGATCCAGGTAAAATACGTTTATTAAAGTCAAGCCACGTTATGTATGGTCAAGATTTGGATGGGTGATCGTTAGTAGAATATGGCCACTCGCATTGTCTCCTTCGGAGGGTTTTGGGATTGATGCAAAGGAGAAGAACTACAGTTCAACCGTCGAGGTACCATCACCACCCCGATTGAACACAAGAACTACTTTACGGTAGTTTCATTAAACTATCGTAAAGTAAGTAGTTTTGTGTTTCGGCTAGAGAGGTGCGGTTGCTGATTATGCAAGAGACACAATCATCTCAGTCCTTAAAAGTAGCAATGTAAGCTGGAAAGGTGTGTTACCGTCTTCACTTACAAGCGAGGCGACTATGTTAGTCCACAGTGTATCTAAACATCATGTCTGGCAAGACTTTAGTCTTTGATATCGAATGTGGATGTAAATGCGCTATAGAGACCACTTGTCATCAGGTGGCCTGGACATCGGTGTCTGTTTATTCAAAATATAAAAGAAAACTAAGATTTGCTAACCACAAGAACACAATGTCTGAAGAAACAGACAGACAAACATACGCGACGGAGGACTTAGTTTTATAATATTTAGAGATTAGAAATATATAGATTATGACGTATTACTAGGGTTTTTCAAAACACTTGTGACCGACCTTATTGTTATTGACCTTAACGTGTTATTTACTGTTATATATTATTGTATACTTGTAAATAGGAAATGTCCTTGTATATAAATGACATGACCACGGTAACACGCTTATCATAAACATATTATTTGTATTATAACATAATAACAATTAATTATGATTTTAAAATCATATGACGGAATTTCTACAAAATTATTAATCGTGAGTAACGATCACAATTAGTTAACAATTTTTCATTCTTGATTTTTGATATTTCGATCCAGTTGCATGGCTCGTGGTCACAGCGAAACTGCTGTGGCAAGGGAAACTGTTGACAGATGGTAATGGTAGATTATTGTTACCCTACGTCTAGTTCGTTTTTCTTTTTTGGGTTCCATATCACGACACACCACACTAACTGTATCTTTTGTAAAACAATGTATTGTGTTTATGTCGTTGACGTCAATAGGTATACAAATATTGTTTGGAACAGCGGCTATATCGCCGTCATGCAGTTCATGGTTCGATTTTAAATATTTTAATATCTAAACAGCGTTGGTGCCACTTTGTTTTGATCAAGCGCAAAATGGACAATGCTTATAAAGGAAAAAGGCGTTTGCCATACAAAATGTGTCCTTTTTATATTCATATTACACATAAACATAAAACTTATTTGCAGCAACAATAAACATCATGTAAATAAAATATATATGAAAGAATACAACAACTTTTAAATAAATTTTATTGTAAACAACATTTC
>DWON01007729.1:0-12663 GCA_018251015.1 Phocides pigmalion okeechobee
GTTCTTGGAACCATGCCGCATGGGCACGGACTCCCTTTAGATTGTTTAGGTTAGGTTTTTATTGTAATTAGTTGTAATTTTCATCGTTGTAAATATGAAAATAAATTTTAGTTAATTAATTGATTGTGACAAATATCAAAAATACTAAAAGTATACATATCAAAGGTCCAATAATAGCAAATAATTAATCTTCATCCTGGTTTTTCCAGTTTAACCACTGTAACTGAGACTTGTATCGTTATTTTAAGGCCATTTCCGATACTAAACTGCTTCGCCTCTACAGGTGATAACATAACCGCATATTCATAGTAAATAGCGAGGTAACAATGTTTGTTGTATAAAACAGTTCAAGTACTTTATCTTGCAATTAACATTAGTATATAAATTAGAAATAGGTTATTTAAATAGGTATATACTTCATTAACCCGTCGAAACTACTTCTACATTTTTTTTATTTACGTAATTTAAAATTGACCTTACCTCTACACTAATATTTGCCGTACTATGACAAACAAAACGAATTTTGACGAGAAATTCGATATTATCCCAAAAATATCATATCAAATTAAAATATGATCAATCAATTTAAAGGTGGTAGAGCCTATAGAGCTTGCTCGGGGTGTCACCACCGCCACCCTCATAACCCGCCATAAAGCAACATGTTCTTCATGTATTGTGTTTTGGTTGGGAAGATGTGATTGCCGGATACACATTATTGGAGACGACCATCATAGTCCTCAAGAGTAGGAACGCATCCACGTCCATCTTTAAATAGAACTTCTGTTCTATTTCAGATTGGACGTGGTTGTCCATGGGCTGCAGTGACCACTTAACATCAGGTGGCATGCATGCCCGTTTCTTACTATTTCACAATAAACAATGTAAATTCCTTATAGAACTCTTTTTAAACGTCAATAAACTACCATCGACTCTAGAGGAGTTCGTTTTTGGAAAAGAACCGGCGATAGAAACCCAAAATACACGTATTGTGACATACAAACGTATATAAAAGTAATTTAGATACAATTACTTGATTTCAAAAATCAAGTGGAGCTAGAAACACATCAGACAAACTGTTTTTCCTTTAAATTAATCATCGACTTTACAATACGCCGTTCTGTGCAGCGTATGTTTAATAACCAATTCAAACTTTTTATCTTGACCTTATCAGTAATTAAGACAATATTGTAACTTGTAACGATCGGTAACAGATCTGATAATCTAAAAGCTACAAAAAAAATGTGATTTATACTTTATTTTTTACTAATAGTTCCAGATTAGCGCGTTCAAACTCAACAATCTCTTTAACTTTATAATAAACTTAGATTTGTTTGGAAGCGGTAAATTATACTTAATCCCTAAAAGAAAATACGCCTAATATGTTTAATTAACAACTTATATTAGTAGGTACTCATTTATTTAAATCACTATCAGGGATGATAGAATATTAAAGATGTGCAAGAAAGATTATTATTAAATAATTACGCATTATCACGCTCCTTAATATAATGAATGTTAAAAACAGTTTTTCGGTTATTTATTCAGCTTTTAGTCTTGAATTTATCAAGCTCTATTCACTACTTTTCGTACACGCGTAGTCTATATCTATACAAATAAATAAAATTGGAGTATCTGTTTGTAATATTAAAATAACCGCTTTTTAATAAATGCATATGTTTGTATACAGGGTACATGTACTCTACCATACCATACCATTTTTACAATTTTTGTTTATTCAGGCTAATCTCTGGAACGGCTGGACCGATTTTGACGGAACTTTGAGCTGATGTAATAAGAAGTAACTTAGAATATTTTTGTTTAGAATTACATAAAATAAACACAGATGAACTCACGGGCACAGCTAGTAATTGATATAAATGTTCCCAAAAATATACATATGAAACAAAGTAGTATAAAGAAGGGGTACGGTAATAAACCTTATATCTATCAACAAGGAATGGAGCAGCGTAGTGGAGTGTGTTCCATGATGCCTATGTTATAGACAAAAGTGGTGGTAGAACTATTTCCGGGGGTACCACCACCGCCCCTCACAATCCGCCACGAAGCTACTCTAATATTTGTGTGGGAAGGTGCGGTTGCGACTATCCTTAGAAAAGAGGTAACCATTTCAATCCTCAGGAGTCACAACACTTTTACATACGATCTCAGATAAGGTTTCAGTCATGTTCGAAGTTGCATTTGGATGTTCATGAACTGGAATGACTATTTAAGATTTGTTGACATGCTTGTAAAAAGAAAACCAATGCGCGGTAAAGTACGAGTAGTTATTAAACTATCTTTCGGGCGAATGGAAGAGACGAAAACATAATAACAGGCGATTTGGCTAATAACCTTTATCTAAACTAACACGAAATGGAGAAGAGTGGTGAAGTTACCAATCAAGGGGATATTAAAATGGTCGCAGCCATTTAATAATCATTTACACATTAATAACATTATAGCCAAATCGCAACTGGCGCGAAACACGTGCTACAGTTTTTCTATATTTAAACATTACAAAAGGTTTTCTATATTTTTTTATTGTCAATTCCAATGACATTATGGTAATTTGTTATCTTTGGACCGCAGCTATCTATTATAGCATGAGTAAGTCAGTAGTTTTACATTTACACACTACAAAAATATAGACTTAAAGTCAAAATTACGTCGGGACTTTAAAGTATAAGGTAAATTGAAATTAATAAATAAAAATATATTACACTTTGTTTGTAAATATTTTGGAAAGAATTTCATATATATTCACGATATATTTCAATGTATTCCCAAAATATTTACATAGTCTCTCGAAAAAGTTTTGATCGTATTTGTTTATTAAAAAAACATTGAAAGTAATCAATATGAAATTAATAAACAAGTAAATTATATGTTTATTTACCGTGGTATTGTAAAATTGTATATCTAATTTTAAGAACTTTTCAATGGCTAAGTAATGTTACTGAACTGAACAGATACAATACAAAAGTATTTGTAGTTTTTTTATTTATTTTTAACGTGTTAAAAATAAATAAGTGAAAAAGGATTTTATGTTAAAGTTAATAAAGATTTTTTAAAAAACTTAATTACAATAAATATTAAAGAATATAATCATAATCTCACCGAAATGAAGCGCAGCTTACAAAACTCCTATACAATCACCGAGGTCCACAAAAGGTCATTATATCATAAGGGTGTTATTATCAAAAATGTTCTGTTATTCACAAACAAACGTAAAGTGGCATCAAATATCACTGTTCGCAAACATTTCACGTCACACGGAGTCCTTTGCAACCGCATAGAGTGGTTTAACTTTCACGCGTAGCTCTGAATCTAGGCAATGTTTGTTATATATATATTTTATATGTAATGAAAAACAAATCGAGGACTATTTGAGGAGACGTGTTATCAGTTTGAAGTCGCGCGGGAGTATGAGTCCTAGAGACGCGGGCGATACGTTTTGCACCGCATTAACAACTGTGCCCCACCTGTAAGTATGTTGTATCTGACAATTATCTCAATTTTAAGGTTGTACGTTTGATTTTCGCGACGTGTCAGCAACTGAGGAAGTGATTTTGAAATCAAATTGTCGCATTGATTGAATTTCCCAATCAAATTAGATGAAAATTGTATGAAATACAGGCAATTGGTATTATATGTAAAAATTGTAATTGATGTACTATAACTTGCAGTGCCCCGTGGTTCTACCCGTGCCTCATAAGGATCTTAGCGTTATATTGCATAGCCTCAAATCCTTCCTAAACAGGGTTATTAGATTTATTTTTTTAATAAAATCTAAGTGGTTTTTCTACAGATTGTCCTCGTAGCAGCATCAAATCTAAGCTCATCCATATTGGACTCGTAAAGAGTATCAAATTTTGGTTCGATCAGTGAATCACTGTAAGAGTGTGAAAAAGTAAGTTCCAGGCTAATCTCGATAGTGGAGTGTGATCCATGCCGAGTAATGGGACATTTGAACAATGGTTGTCGCATGAAAAAATCCGTTTACATTTTAGACAAATTGACGCCACATATTGTTTATAAAGATTAAATCAAAATAATAGCTCTTACTTAAGATGCTGATACAATATTAACTGTATCTACCTGTACTGTACTAGTCACTACAAGGCTCTTTAACCAACCTGTTATGCCTCGCTTTTAGTTACTTATTCTATATTTAAGCTATACTATATCTGAGTCAAAACAAATGCATAGGGTACCTTATCCTTATTAGGTGATTTATTTTTGTTTCAACGTGTACGGGGAAGTCCTTTTTTTCTCAAAATATTTAAAGCAATAAGAAAGAGTTTTCTGCCTACGACATAAGAGCCTATAAATAGCTTAAGAGCGTTAGGAGCATAAGAGCGTTTTTTCTGAATTGATAAACAAATATTGCGTGTTCATGTGTAAATGATGTCAAATGATAAACACTTGGAGAATCATCTGAATTGTTAATATTAAATTGACAATGTGTATAAGATAACGTATAAGTATCTATGAATTTTTAAGCACGGGGCTCTACTAAATCTGGGAGCTTGCTTGAATAGACTCCATAACGTTTCTCCAATACATTTTAATTGAGAAAAGCGTTAATGGCCCACCCATCTAGTGAACTTTCAATTTGCAAACCGCAATGTCTACGACAGGGTTACACGATAACCGTCTAATCGTAATCGATACCGACAGATTAACGTGTTCTTTACGAGAGAAGAGTGGCCAATGAGGTCATGAGGTTAAATAGTCGCTGCATCCCATTGACATCCACGTACAACCTCGAACAGGGTTGATATGGTATTTACGTTCATATGTAGATGCGTCACTACTCTTGAGAACCAAGATGACTGCCTCATTTTTAGGTATTTTCGGTAGTCATACTTCTCCAAACAAATCACAAGATTGATTGCTTTACGTCGGATTTTGAGGACGTCAGTGGTAACACCTCGGTTGAACCATAGTTCTATCACATAGATAAGTCATAGAACTATGTTTATGTTCCGTAGCACAGAAGCGTTCATGAAATTTTATCAAATGGTCACCGACCCAACTTCCGGCTGACAGCTTTTCAATCGATTCTTTAATAGTCCTTAAGCTTTTTCAAAGTAACAGTGGCTTGAAAAAAATTGACAGACAACTTGGTTACCAACTTAGTGCTCTTTGGAGTAGCATGGTAGATTATTGTCTAGGATTCTTTCTAAGTACTCTCGAAGCCCAGCAGTGGGACAGAATAATTTACAGCCACGCTATTATATCTTAGACCCGGCATAATGGAGATCCGCGGACGCTTAGGGCTCCGCAAAGACTCTTTGGGCGCTCTGCTTGGAAGATCATCTAGTTTCATCAAACAATTGATGAAAAATAAATAAAATCTTATCTCCACGTAGATACATTAACGTAAATTTTAAATTAACATTTATTCTAAATTGTAATGTAATATTATTAATTTTAACTTTAGGGCTCCGCCTAGTATTAGATTTTCATATTTATTCCATCTCAAAAAAGTTTGAGGACCGAGAACTCGATGCATACATAGGTTTTGATAACTTCCTTTAAAGTGCAAAATTATGACGACAACTTGTTTAAATATCACTTGATTTGAGGAGTCGGTTGTTTATTTTTATCTTTATTTAGAAATAGACAAAAACTTAACAGCAAATCAATAGACAAAAACTCTATATTACATTTAAATCTATAGTGCATGTGACTACCTACGTTAAAATTACTTCGACGAATGATTTTATTTGCTAGGAAGCGGTTTTGCGAGACAACAATATCTCAGCATCCTCCTATTTATGAATTCTTAGAATATGTAATGCGATGGGGTGAATGTTATGTTACTTTAACTCTAATAATAAGACGAATCTAAGCCTTACGTGACAGGCCGCACAATTATTTAAAAATAAAGATATTTTAGTAACCACAGGAGGTTCCGTATAAGTTTTTTTTATATAGATATAACTACAAATTTAAGGTTTTCTGATTTCTCCCTTTACTTGTGCTACATTGCTTTATGTCATAATTTATAATTCAGATCAACGGGAACTATATTTGACTTCGATTCTCTTACGAGTGTTAATATACGCGACATAAACGACCGTATACTTTAATTGCATTATTAAAAAAAACTTTTTCACATCGCCAACAGAATTGTAGACTGAGTTTTGGATGACATATTTGATTATTTATGTACGATGCGTTTCTTCGCTTGGCGACGAAAATGGTCACCTCGCCAAGCGTAGCAACAACCGCACTTATCCAACCAAAACAACGAATCGCTATACAGAGGATTGTGAGGACGGCGGCGGCAGGTAATATGATGTTTAAGGTTCCGAACCCTCCCCAACATAAGTATCCGTCGTTTGTATATTTCTATATTTGTGTAAATTCTAATAGATAGGCAATAGGAGTTTGAATTATGCCTTTTTCTACGTGAAGTTCTTTCTACAATTTGAAAACTTTGGACATCCAACAGGTCCCCACAAAACGCTCATTAGTTATGGTACTTCCCCCGTTCGAATTATATAGTTTTACTATCTTGCGAATACACCAACAATTTGTCATGAGACATAACATCTAATACTTATTTATAAAGCCGTGCTATTAACTGGTAAGTTTGTCATTATGAATATCTTCAATGTGATAGATTATAGTAGATATTATTCATTATCTACTAGCTGTACTCTCGAATTCGCGTGAGTTTTAAATAAAGAAAACCATATATACACGCTACCCCTTAGATATAGCGTTAAAAATGGTATCTTATGTTGCTTAATTAAAACATTAAAGAAAATAAGTTAAAATCAGATTTTTTTTGAGCAATAATAAATCTGATTTTGGATTTCATATAGAAAACAATGATTAATTAGACTAACAAAAAGATTTTGTTTAAGTGCAAGTGCAGATAAATAAACAATAAAATTTTATAAAAATATGTCTAAGTATCAAAAATAGTGACTATTACATTACGAATTACGAAAAACTATTTAATATACAAGAACAACTGACTTCGCGTTTCTTTGCATTTTGCAAAAATCCAATAAACGAGCAAAACACCTGATGTTCAGTGGTCACTGAAGCTCATCGACATCTTCATTCAACTCAAACAAGTTCTAAGTTCTATCGAGGTGATAAGCAAATGCGTCGCTCCTCTTGAGGACTAAGTACGCCGCCTCGCTTGTAAGTATTGCCGGCAACCGTACTTTTTCAATCTGAACATAAGTTGCTTCACGACAGATAATGAGGGTGGCAGTGGTACCTAACTGTCGAACATAGTAGTAGGTAGTATCGTTGTCTCTGTGTCTGTGATTTATATAGATAATACCTATATTAAATTATAACTAAATATTTTTGTTCAAAGTAGATTCTTTACAACTTTCTGTTAACTCTTTTTAAACGTCAATAAACTACCATCGACTCGAAGGGTGTTTGGTTCTGGGGAAAAGGCAGCGAAAGAAACTCCAATATATTTTGTACCTATGTATATTTCCAGTATATATCTCGTAATATATATGTAATATATTTGTATATAATATATCTCGTACCTTTAAATAATATTTATTTCTGTATTTTTTGCGTTGTTGTTATCTAATTGAACATTTATTATGTGCATAGATAATTAACTTTTAGCTACATAAGTAAGTATGCTATAATAGCCTAAATACAAAACACGAGGTCACAAAATATTTGAGAATTTAATTTTTTACCATATAGAAATAATACATACATACTTGCATTGGGCGTTATAATCTATACGTATAATAAATCTACGGCAGGATCAATGTCAAAGTTATGAGGAAAGAACATAATGAGAAATGTTCTTTCCTCAAATATTTAGGAAATAGAAAACTTATTTTGCTTATCTGTCAGTATATTTTACGTGCCTGCCGCAATAACTACTGTATGGACTAAGGAAATTTAATATACACTGTAGTTCTTATTTAAGTACCTCACTGTATTACATTTAGGCAATTTAAACAAGGTTTTCGAAAATAATAGTTAATTAATTACTGTATGCCCTTTAAACATTGACGTAACAACTTTTATTTCTATCGATATTCGCGGGGGTTTGTCTACATGAGCGGTCTATAATTAGACTTTTTTATGTTGTAGAAGTAGCAACGGAGTGTGCACTCATGGACATCATGGATTCATGGAGGATGTTAACTAGACCTTGCAGCCCATGGACATCTACGTGCAACCTCTAACAGGACTTAAGTCTGTCTGACGTCGTGAATAGATACGTTGCTACTCTTAAGGACTGTGTTTGTCGCCTTGCTTTTACTTGAAGGTATAGCGGACAAACACACATCTCCGACCGAAACACTAGAAATCGTTTAGAGCGGATTGTGATTTTAAACGAATATTATCAGGAATAAGGAATTTATGCATTTTACTTTATGTACTGGCTACCTAGGATTAATTTTACTTTTTATTGCCGATATTTCGAACAATTTCGCTTTAACCACGTGCCATGCTACTGGTTAAAAATATCGTCAAACATAAATCGTTTATCGTGATTACGCGGTATATAAAGTAAAAATACAGCGGATTATGATGGCAGCGGTCGTACCACCTCGGTTGAACTGTTTTACCACCTATTATCCAAGACAACTGCAAAATGCAGTCTGAACACACTTTTACTGCAGTTTACAGTGTATCAAAATTCCAATATCGCACACAATTACGTGGTAGACAACCTACGTTAAAATAAGGAATAAATTGTGTTCTGTAATACAAATCTCACAGGCGACAACTATTAGATAAATTATCCTCACTTAGCTAAATCAACTAAAAAACGCGAACGTACTTTATCATAACAAGTTGTACAAAGCTTAAATTTTTTATACACATCACGTGTAACAGCACGTAATAGACATCGTAATAAGTAGATGGAAGTAGGTAACGTAAATCTATTTATTAATAGTAAATAAGAAATAGAAAATATGTTTGTTTCAATGGTAATCATTATTAAATAACTTTTCCAGGAACTTAAAATATAATACTAAATACAAGAGAAAATGCCGCAATTCTCAATATATGTCGGGTACCTAATTTTCTGCAGGTCAATAAAAATAATCATTATAACTTAAATATATAGGAATATAACAGGAATATTTTTTGAAAACGTTCGTTTTTCCGACTATCAATACGCACTACAATATTTTTCTTCGTAATAAAAAACTGATCAAAACTTGATTACTAATTTATATAAATTTTCAGAGGCAATGTAATTCAAAAGCACGTGGCTTGAAATTCCCGCATTGACAATTACACTTCGAAGAAGCTGAGATTATTAACGGTGTCAATAAAGCTAAACGAAGCCTACTCAACTAACCAGAGGAGATTGACGCCTTCAACTTAAGACGGAAGGTCATGGATTCGAATCACACGGACCGGTATATTAACGATAAGTAACGTAAAATCAACCTTCATATTTTTTCTTTTACTTCAAAAAACTGTAGTAGAGTTTAACATCTCAAACATTACTTTTTTGGTAGTAAAACATTATAATTGGATATGTGATTGTTAAACTAGATTAATAACGGACACGCTACGAGTAGCTACAATCATTTTTTCACTACTGGTTCTGGGTTGTTGCCTAAAACTAGAGAAGACGTAAGTGAAGGGAAGGGAAGAGATACATATTATTAACTGTCTTCTCTCTTTCTGTCGTATGGTTTCCGTTTATAGAGCCTACGATAAAGTTTAACAACTGACTTATATCAAGACCAAACCGAAACATCTATTCTACGTAAGCTCGGAAGCACTGACAATTGCCACTAACGATCACCCATCCAAATCCCGTCCGCGCTTGACATTACTTAACATTATTGGTAATTTGCGATCAACACATGGCGCGATTATCTGCGTCTCCCTACGCCACGTGTACCACGTAGTAATACTAACTTCAATCGAACTATGCTGTCCTTGTCACGTATTAAACATGCGTACTTTGATTATTCTGTACTACTTTTTTACAAATTACATTTTAATGACTTAATAATGAATTAAATTTATTAATCTTAAATATCAATCTTAGTTTAATTATAGATTTGTCATTATGTATGTTTAAATGAATGTTTTGCATCTTACAGCAAATAAAATGTTCATGTTTTTTGGATTTTCATGATACTAATTAAGTTATTTATCACGAATCATCATGTTTTTAACAAATTAAGAAGTTATGAATTATTTTAACATACAAAGTTTTGTCACAATCTGCCGACGAACACCGAAAAGAGGGACGTCCTACACCTTTCTGCTACTCAGACCCGGCGGTTTCTAACGGCTCTCGTGAGGGAGGAGAAACGCTGCCACAAGCCGTCAATAAATATTAGATGAATCTGTATTCTTTGTACTCCTCAATTAATATTTAATATTTAATGAAATAACTTGTTAAAGAAACGGTGCAACAAGAGGTTTATTTTTTTTTCAGAATCCTAGATATATTTAAAGTATATAGTAGCCTAAAACATTTCATGTTAAGTCATCTTTAAGTAACTTTTAAAGAGAAAGTGCTGTCCGAGTTTCCGAGAGTGACAAAATACGTTTTTTGTGTTTTTTTTTGTTTCATTACAATTTTGCAAATGTGATTATAAATTACCAATTTTGAACTTAGAACAGGACATTACAAGAAATTCGATTTTGTATTTTTATATTCAAATTCACCTACTCAATGCGTAAATATATTATGTTTGTGTAAATATTTAGATTGATGTTGCAAAGTTACTCGCGTCATATTATTGTTGCCAAAAAGACATTTCAATTGAAAATTCAGTTCCCGTAATCAATCAACGTGTTTTATATGGAAATTAACACAATTGCTCGAGATGTGACCACAGCGACACTAGTTCTAATAGATAAACACGTCATTCTTATATAAATTATGATACGTCCTATAAGGTATACTAAGTGGGACTTATTAAACGTAGTTCTCAAAATTCTTCGGACGTCAATAGAACACATGTAAAACATTTACACATATTGTTTAAATTACACGAGGGCGATAAAAATGACGCTTGGCTACTACGTTTGAAGTAGAGATGCCGCCTGTAGCGCTTCGAACAAATACCGAATGTTCTGCCATGTTTTCGGCCCAAATGCCGAATATTCAGCGGCATTTTTTTTATCTGAGAAAAGAAACGAGCATGCAAATCAACATGTTAAGTAGTCGCAGCCCATAGACATCTACAATCACAAACACGACTGAAATCCTATCTGAGCTCAAACGTAGATACATTGCTACTCCTGATGATTAAGATGGTCACGTCGCTTCAAAGTGTGGCCGGCAACCGCACCTCTCCAACCGAAACACAAGTAATGCTTTTCGGCGGATTATGAAGGCATACATATGCACGTCACTTCGATGCGGAAGCATATGTACCAAGTACATGATACACTTTTTTATGAATAAATCATCCGATGTTAATCAATGTTTCTTATCCCAAATCATGTCACAACACATATTACCTGTCATTATTTATCACTTTTTAGTCACTAAAATTTCAAACAAAATGACATGTTTTCATTCATCATAAGATAACGCTGACAGTTATTAAGCATTAAATACTATTGTATAATAATAGTATTATTTGTTGTTATTTTTTAGGAATATGTGTGATTATTTTTTTATGTTTAGATATTCGGTATTCAGGCAAATACCGCAGCCGAATCCGTCGACTGGAAACCGAATACCAAATCATAAAAGATTGAAAAATGGGCAAATAGACCCAATACCGAATAATGGCCGAATATTGGAAGCATCTCTAGTGTAAAGCTAAACTTTTTGTAACTAAACTTAAGTGGTAACATATGCAAGTACGTACGTGCCAAGTACATGTCATCGCTTGGACATTTGCTACACAAGTGGGCCTAACATGTAAAATGCCTGCGCGCGCGACGATTTTCGCTTTTGATAGACTAGTGTTAAGCTGCGGCTTTGCCCGTGAAATATAAGTTAATGCACCTGCTATAAACTGTGATGGAATACGTAATTTGATAAATAACGCTTAAACATCCGTTAATCTATACTGTAATTATTTTATTCCAACATAATATAGCGTAATGGTAAATAGCCTATTATACAAGCAGAGCTTGGTGCAGGTATTTTGTGTACAAAATTTGAGGTAGATTAAGTAGTCGTGTTAAAGAAATACAAAGAAATAAACCAACGGACAATGCTCCATTTTCATATATTTGGAAAAAAAATGTTTAAAATAAAGAATCATATTCTTTAAGTAAATTTTGAACGTTTGCCAGATGTTACAACATGAACGGCTCGACTGGAGAGATACCAACGCCGCACTCGTAATCCGCTGTAAAGCATTACTTGTTCTTCGGTTGGAAAGGGACGGTTGCCAGCTACACTTTGAGGCGACCATTTTAGTCCTCAGGAGTAGCAACGTATCTAATTTCGAGCTGAAATAGGATTTCGGTCATGTTTGTGGTTGTACGTGGATGTCTAAGGGAGGAAGCAAATTGAGCATCCAATCCACCTGTATTTAAGCGGTTATTGCCGTCAATGGACATGACCGACTTCATGTGGAACAGAGTCTCAGTCAAAGTTTATTTTTGATGTGAGAAGAGTAGCAAACGAGCATGCAAACCACCTGATGTTAAGTGGTCACTGCAGCCCATGGACAACCACGTTCAATCTCAAACAGAACAGAAGTT
>DWON01007730.1:0-12661 GCA_018251015.1 Phocides pigmalion okeechobee
CCGGGCAAAGAGGGTGTACCTCGAGGCCCGTATTCCCCCGCCCAAAGAGGCTGGGACGTCCCCGATGATGATGATGACCGTATTATGGTGAATATTATTTAGGAAGTTAAGAAAATGATGATATTTATAACTGATTTTTGTACATAATTAACAATGTAATAGAAGTGAAATGTACACACATAAAGTAAGGAAGAATGATGGAATCGAAGGCCGTAAGTCATTAAAAATGATGACTGAATGTGTTATGTAGCAACATTTCCGATATACATATGTATACAAACATACATATAGTGTACTTGAGATGTGGATTGTACTCAGTTGGATTTATTTTATTATTTTTTGACTTGCAGGTTAAAAGAGGTTAAAAAAGAATTTTATCTATGTTTAAAAGTTTTTTTTTATAATAAATTACTTGTTTTTTGTTTAAGACAAAATAAACTTTGTTTTGTTATTCCGACACAACGCAACACACGCACACCCGCACACATCTCACACACACATGGCCATAAAAATCCATAAGCAAACATATACACACATTGCGGCCACGCGCTTACAAGCACGTATACACACACATACCCATGCAAGCACGCACTCAGACACATGTAAAAATATACACACGCATATTTAATTTGCACCATAAATGTGAGAAGTTTGCTCCTGAAATTTAATTCAAATCTAAATCGGGAACCAGAGGTTACGTATGTATGTAATTGCTCTAAATTATACTGATAATTAAATAAAACAATTTATTATAACAACAGATATTTTAACACATTATACTGACTACAAAAACTACACTGTTACTTCAAAACATTTTGATGCGTCTATGACATTAGAAATCATCGGCATTTCAACTTATTTCTCAAAGATACAGCAGTACACGAAATATTGTATCAATCAGATGGACTGCGTGCTTGTTTGCTGCTTCCTTTACATAATAAAGTCATTTAATAATAATATTGTCAAAATTTTCAGGTATACCAGAATACAGGGTATCAAACCGTGGAAATACTGTGTTGGATTATGGCGGATACAGATTCAATCTGAACACTAAGCAGGGAATTAAAAAAAGATGGCTGTGTAACAAATGGGGGCCACCAAATAACTGTCGGGCACATATATACACATATGAGAATGAAATTATTAAATGCAGGCTTGACCACACACATTGACTGACTACGCTCATATATTATCATTATTTACTATATTTTAAATATAAAGTTTCTATCTCATCGGGAACATTATTTAAAACTTTGACTGCGGCGCGGATGTATATGATCGGGTCAGTATTGCGGGAGGCGGCCCTTAACTGGAGTTTTTTGATTAGACTGAAGATACCCTGACAAATTACTGAAATATTGTATTTTTTAGCATCTGTGTATCATCTGCGAATACACAGACGTAGTTCCCGCTCCCAGTCTTGTAGCGTCGACATAAAAACAGCACTTTTGTTCGTCCGTAATCCATACAAATTTTTCGGTACAACACAGGTGTGTAGGAGCCGCAAGCGCGTCGCGCCCAGAAATACACAGCAGTGTTGTAGCCGCAGGGAAACCGTTAAATATGAGTACAAAATTTAATCCAAACACATAAACCTCATTACTACTTAATAAAAACGTGAAAACATGTAAAAACATTGGTAATCATTACGCTGAAAATTAAATAATTTGGAATTAATTTTGCATTTTTTTTAATCGGGTTATGTTTACGATTATTTAGTTTTTTTCTGTTTTTCTTTGAAACCACTGCCACATTGGATGGAGAAACGTCAACAAAATTAATATTCAATCAACAAACTCCTGTTAATACGATGATGTACACGGAACAAAGTAACATATGCGAAATATCTCCACGATTATATAAAAATGAAACATCCGTTTGTTTTTTGTTTGTGTTTCATTCACGCGGGAGTTACTGATTCATTCCATATCAAATTTTGTACACAGTGCCTGTACCAATACGTATATATTTACGTATTTGTATTATGATATGATGTAGCATAATCATAGAGGTGTATAAAACAAACTGTTGATTACTACATTATTTTATTACTATTTACTTATCACCAGTTTTATTATCCACATTTAGCGCTTCAATAGTTTATCGTAGACTGTAGTATTTAGTATCGTATAATTTATTTTGTACAGCTTTATGTGTTATTACATAGTATAATCGTAGAGGCGCTTATTATAAACTCGCATTTACTATAATGTATTTTTACTTTCACTACAGTTCTGTTATACACGACTACAATAACCGGAATGCCTGCTTTAGAATACGGCGGATATAGGTTCAATTTGAACCTTCCTCAAGAAATGACGAAGAAAGATTAGAGAGTAGTCAGCGAGATACATGTACAGTATAATTGGTGTCGTAAATCATCATGTATGTATCATCCCACGGACGAAAGATTAGAGTTGTCATTGTGACACATCTACAGTATAATTGGTGTCGTAAAACATCATGTATGTATCATCCCACGGACGAAAGATTAGAGTTGTCAACGTGACACATGTACAGTATAATTGGTGTTATAGATTATCATGTATGTATATGTCATCCTATGGGCAAAAGATTAGAGATTTGTCAACGAGACACAAGTATACTTTAATTGGTGTTGTAAATTATCATGTATATATCATCCCACGGACGAAGAATTATACAGTTGTCAATAAAACACAACTACAGTTTAATTGGCGTTATAATGTATCATTTATATATCATTCGACGGACGAAAGATTAGAGATGTCAACGAGACACAAGTACAGTTTAATTGGTGTTGTAAATTAAGTTTCATACTGCGGGCTTCATCCTCTAGGGGCGTAAAAATAGAATTGCAATTATTTCATCCTGAGGACTATTTAGGTAGACTTCACGTGTTCAACTCGACATGTTTGTCTTCGAGCACGAACGACTCTCTCCCGACCGCGCTCAGCGGTTTCCTTCTTAACCATCACGGCTCAAATCTAATACGAACTTGTAAAATTAAGGCTTTGAATCCAAATTGTATCAAAAGGTTCAGATTAACGGTTGCTAGTGGGGATCAGAACGCGATATAGGTCGGTTACTATAGACCTACACCGGTTGCAGTAACCGTAAGTCTCCTTAACCCTCAATTCTACAACCAAATAATAATAATACACACTGTCTAATATTATCATTATTATAAGTATATTTTAAAATGATAAAATAATATGTAAAATGTAAAAAAACGTTTTTTGAAAAGTAAGGATTTTGCAGTTATGTCCCTATGGCTTGAAGCCCGCGATGTATAGAATATATTATTGTGAAATTTTAAATATTCGCAAGAATGTTAATTAAATTATGTTTCATTGTGAAATGCTTTAAACCAATGATTAAAAGCTTACTGTGAAATTGTTTTATGGTTTATAAATTTCTTTCTTTTTCCTGTCTTTTTTTATCTCTCAGGTGGAACTATAGTTCGAACAGCAAAGTACCACAACTGTCCTCATAAATCGCCATGAAACAAATATTGTGTTTCCGATACTTGCAAGGCCATACAACTTCTTATTAGTAGTAATGCATCTTCGTTCGAGCTAGTTTAGACTTAGACTAAGTCGTATTTGAGATTGAATGTGGATACATGATTTGCATCGATCACATAGCACATAATTTGTATACTTATATAAAAAAGAAACTATTGTTTGTTCATGGAGGTACGACAATAACTGTCAAACTCCGAATGACAGTGTGAAGGAAGCAGTTTTCTGTTTTGGGTTGGATAAATTTGGTGGCCGACTTACAAACGAGCATCTCAGTCCTCAGGAGCAGCTACGCGTCTACATGCGACTACAGATAGGATTTCAGCCCTGTTTAACGTTGATATTTGTGGGCTGCAGGGTTTTAAAACTGCGGCGTTCATTTATTAACATCAAATCAGCCGCAATCCTGACCGGAGGGCCGCCTAAACTAGAGCTATTTTTTCTAGACTGGAGATGCGCCGACATTTCACGCAAATAATGTATGTTTAGCACCCGTATAACATTTAAGAATACACAGGTGTTGTTACCGCTCGCAGTTCGCAGTCTTGTAGCGCCGACGTAAACACAACATTTGTGTTTGCACGTAATCCATACAGATTTGTACAAGTCGAGCACACGTTGCGCTACGCAATAAGAACCAGTGTTGTACGCAGGGAAAGAGTTAACATCAGATCGTCTGCAAGCCCATTAGCTATTCTTCGTTATAAAAGCAGAAACTGAATCTTAATGCGCTAATGTGTATTTAAGTGTATATTTATTAGTGTGTGTATTTGTTCCAGGTGTGACGTATGCAAAATCTAAATTCGTGAAGCCGGTAATATTGTTCCAGAACTATCGATTCAACCAGCACAGCAATAGCAAGGGAAATACCGGGTTTTTTGTGTGCGTGAAGTGGCCGGTGGGATGTCGAGCCGCCATCCGTACATACAACAAAGAAGTTATTCATATGAGAAATGTCCATAACCATTTGTAATTAAAGGTTGAAGAACTGTAGTTCGATCGGGGAGGTACCACCGCATAATCCGCCGTAAAGCATTACTTGTATTTCGGTTGGACAGGTGCGGTTGCCGACTACACTTTGAAGCGAGGCGACCATCTTAGACCTCAGGAGTAGCAACGCATCTACATTCGAGCTCAGATAGGATTTCGGTGGTGTTTGTGGTTGTACGTGGATGTCTATGGGCTGCGACTACTTAACATCCTGATGTTATGTAATCGCAACCTATAGCTATAAAAATACATATAAAAAAAACAAAAAAAATGTTTTGTTCAACAAACTAGGGGTAGATTGCGAGCATTCCTGGTGGTAAGCGATCGCTGCCGTCTATGGATATCTAAAACCTTCTCCATTTAGAACATGAATCCCGCCTGAAGTCGATTACAGTTGCGTGACAATGACGTAAAGATTATAGACGCCTCGTATATAGGTATTTTTGCCTACTACGTTAGAAGAGAACCTTATACAGTTATTACTCCTTAGGAGTAGCAAAGCATTTGCTTTAGACATGACTTCAATATAATTTAAGGGCGGATATGGATGCCCTTGGATTTTAGCGGTTACATAACATAAGGCTGGCGAGCTCGTTTGCTACTCTTCTTATATAAAAAGTGAGCCGACAATCATATCTTCTCACCGTCACCCAAGAAATGATTCGGACTAGAAACAGGTTGGGCGATTGTACAATTTTTATTTAATCGATCTCTTACCATCACACTCATTTTCTACTTCCAGTTTAATAAAAATATATGTGTATATTTGCATGTAAATATCCATTTATATTATATGTGATGTCTAATTTCGAACTATTTTAAGCATAATAATATATAATTATTTGAATGCAAAAGATATGCGTGTTTCTTCGGAAGAATAATTATTTTATCATGTTTATTCGGATGGAAGGAATGGATGATAATAAAAATATATTCTTATCTAATAAAAGTGTTCTTATTTCACATTTAATAAAGTCATGGACTTAGAAAAAGGACTTCTCTGGAATGTTTTTGTATTTGTTTCTATATATTTTAATATTTTTTATAGAGAGTTAATTCTAATCCAATAATTTTTTGGGGTACTATTTTCTCCTCAAATTTAAGTGAAGGTAAAGGAGAATAATATGCTTCGAAAAAAATCAAAATGGCATACATGCAACAACGAATATTAAAGAATACAACTGAAAACGAGAATTTATTTTTTGAAGTCGATTGAAACTAACATTTGTTCGCATTATGCGGAATATACAAAAATAAAATAAAAAACAAATTTGTAAATATCGATACATTATCGAATAATTATACGATAATATAACGATATTAACAAATGATTTAGAATAAGCGTTATCTAAATAATGTACTAATATGCTCTTAGGTTACTGTTATATGTATAGATAGTTACTAGAAACTAGATGTTTGTTCCTCACGCGACCGTGATACATTATTTTCTGCTCCAGTCCCAGTGTACTCCACCTCGAAGTTCGGCAGACCGGTGATCCTGTACGCTGGTCATCGGTACAACCAGTACAGGACCAATGGACCGAAGGCGGCTTGGCGATGCGTGAAGTGGAGTGACGGTTGCCGTGGCCGCCTCAGCACGTTCTCAGACGCCATCATCAAAATAAATGACGAGCATTCCCATATATCTTCGAAGCAAATGAAAGCCAACTTGCATGCGTTCTCGTGAATCTTACAAACGGCAGGTGGAGGCGATAGCCTAGTAGAGGGGTCGGCAACGTTTTAGACGGAATGGCTAAAAGTTGCAATTCATAATTTTTCCCAAAATTTAAAGAGCCACTAAAAATATATTAAATAATTTTATATATATTCCGATTTCGACACGATTTTCACTGGCAGATAGCTTTTGTTATGGGGAGTATACAGTACAGTGCAGTACATTTTTTATACAATATATAAAACAAATAGTTAATGGATACATTTTTAAGGTTTTGTCGATAAAATAATTTATGATAACTTGAAAACCAATATATAATATAATTGAAAGAGTCACGTGGCTCGCGAGCCGCAAGTTGCCGACCCCTAGCCTAGTGGTAGATTCCGGCCTCGCAGTCCGATGCACGAATCCTGACGCACCTTAGATTTTTGATGTGAAACATATCATGTTGATTTTTGATGTGAAACAGATCATGTTGATTTTTGATGTGAAACATATCATGTTGATTTTTGATGTGAAACATATCATGTTGATTTTTGATGTGAAACATAACATGCCGGCTGTTAACGTATGTATCGTAATTACAGAAGTTACTGATTAAAAGAATTGCATTGTCATTTTCAAAATACTTTTAAATCTGGTATTATATTATTAATTATTAGTATTGGATTCTTTTTTATTAAAACAAATTAGAACATGTTGTTTTTGATTACACCATATGTATTATTGTTGAACAAATAAACATATCATTATTTTATGTACATTTACTGAATGTAATGCAAAATGTAAGTTCGTTGTTTTACATCTGGCGTTCCGCGACGGCTCATTTGTTTTCAAAGTTATATAATATGTATGAAAAAGCCTCTTTTTATATAACACTACACGAAGCTTCATGAGAAAAAAACCTGCTTTAGAGTTATTTTTATTTGTTGTCTTGGTGGATTGTTGCCGGTTGCGGTGTTACCTTCTCATTCTGAGTGGAGAATCATGCCGGTATTGGGATATTAATAAGTGATGATAGGCGGAGAAAAACTCTTGCTGTCTTAGTCTTCCTCTTAGAGATAAAACTTCAGAGCTCTTTGTTGTTGTATGTTTTTGTCCATGGGTTTGTAATGACTACTTAACATCAGGTGGTCTGCATCTTCATTTGTTATTCTTCTCACAATAATGTAGATTAATGCATACTATTAGAGAATATGTTTAGATCGATAGATTATTGTTAACAGATTAGATTAAAATTGTGATCACAAATTTTAATATTTTTGCCTTTTGATTACAGTGCGATTATAAACATTAATAATGTAAAATTACATTTATTTACTTAATTAATAAAGTTAGAAAATGTAATATTAAATTAATTACTCTAAATGTCACAATTCTCTTTATCTCTGTCACAATTAGCAATTAAGATTAAACGAAATTATTAGTCCGTTAAATTGTTAAAATTACTTATTATCAGTAGATTTATAGCTATATGATTTTAAATCTAATATTATAATGGAATTTATACATTTTCCTATGTAACGGGTACTCACGATTAACAATTAACGATTTTTGATTGCCGATATTTCCAACTTGTTACAATATCGGCAATTAAAAATAAAAATTCGTTTATTGTGAGTACCCGGTACATTAAAAGGATTTATTGATATTAGAAATATTCAGTAAACATATTTTTTAAGAAATTAAAAATCATCATAATTCAATTATCTATAGCATAGATAAAATGTACTGTTAAATAACAGACATCTAATATTAAGTCATAGACATCTTAGTTTAACAAATGTAACAAATTGTACATTTGAAATTCGAACGATTGTCATTCTATTCTTTTTTCGGTATGAATATGTGAGATTTATGATATATAAGAGCACAAAAAGGTATTTGTATTTGGGAGTCGTTATATTTGGAACGAATTGATTTATAAACAGTGCATAAAATTGTTCCTTTTTTGTTTTTTAATTTATATTTGAAATAAATTGTTTTAAGAGTGGGAAATAAAGTTTCTTTGTTGTTGTATGGTTATGGTTATGTTTAGAACGAAATGTATTTTATTTTTACTTTAATATGAAATATGTTTGTATAAGTTAGACCATAAAAACATTTTATATTTTTATTTTAGATAAGATAGATTTATAAATAGTGCTAAATAAAGCCTTCCTTTCTTGTTTTCTTCGTTTGGTTTTGGGACAAACTGTGTTGTTTTTATTTAATTTTCCATATATATATAAGATATAAGATGTCACTTATTAATGGAATGAAAAAAGAATTCATTTTTTATTTTTCGTTTTACATTTGGATCGAAATGTCTTTTTTGAATTTTTCCTTATAAATATGAGATATCTCGTTACAAATATCGCGAAGTAAAGCGTTTCTGTTTATTTTCTGTTGTTTTTTTCTTCTTTATATTTGGGAAAAAAAATGTTTCGTTTTTCATTACATTTTTATACAGTTTCAGAAGAGAATATAGTGATGACGGAGTCCAGGGCAGGTAAGCCGATGATTCAGATGGGAGCATACCGGTTCTACCAGCACAGCAGTTACAAGAACAAGCCTAAATGCTTGTGGGTGTGCGTACAGTGGGGCAGGGGATGTAGGGGATCTATCACTTCATTTTATGACGAAATAGTAAAAATTAACAATGTCCACAGTCATTAATTAAAAAAAACATAATTTTATGTATTTTTATTTAATTAAATTTTATATTCAATTTAATTTTTAATACAAATGCGCATCCCTTTCTTGTTTTAATGACGCTTTTAATATTACATTTGATTAACATAATAATACATACAAAACGGTATTTGCCCACCCTTAGGGGGTGTTTTTTTCATAGTCCTTATTTACGCTGACTATAAGATCATAAAACTATTACCAAAATGACAGGTTTCTAGGTTCAGCAGTCTTTGCTGTGCATTAGTCTATGAGTCTGGTATCACCTCACTATTTTTCTTTTATATTTAAAAACAGGTGGCATTACTTCCTTTCATCATACATAAGTGTTATGATAGCTTACTTATTTAGAATACTTGCAATGTTAATTTGTAATTAACGGTACATGTATTTGGTGTTAAACACTATGCCAGTCTGCATAATAGCTATGCATTTCTTTGTGTATTGGTCTAGCATCATCGCATTTTTTACGATATTATTGCAAGGTGGTAGAAGAACAGTTCGACCGAGAAGCCACCGATGTCCTCCTGATCCGCTGTAAAGCAGTTCCTGAGTTTCGGTTGAAGAAGTCAAATTACAGACTACACTTCGAGGCGATCCTTTCAATCTTCAGGAGTAGCGTATCCCTGCATGACGTTAAGCACGAGCTTACGTCTTGTTTGAGGTTGGACGTAAATGTCCATGTATACGAAAAACCATTTAACATCAGGTGGTATGATTGCTACTTTTTTAACATATAAACGATTTCTACCGTCTGTCAAATTTTCATGTAAAATTGTATTAATTTCAGGGGATATTATAATGACGGAGTCTCGACGGGGGAAACCGATGATCCAGATAGGCCATTATAGGTTTTACCAGCACAGCAGTTACAAGAACGGACCAGTAGGTAAATGCTTGTGGGTTTGCGTCAAGTGGTGTAAAGGATGCAGAGGATCTGTCAGCTCAATCCACAATGAAATCGTCAGAATCAACAATGTGCACAACCATTGAGGCTCGATTCGACCAAACTCGAACAAAAATAATCCGAGAGTAAATCAAGAATTATTCCAATATAACTGCTATATTTATTTTATTAATTGCTAATCCAAAATTTACTCCAGAATATCATGTTATAATACGTTACTCAAATGACTGATTTTGCCGGGGGAAAAATATGTATATCTGTAATGGCGGACAGTTTATGACGCGAGTTATTCCAGGATAAGTCATATTTCAATGTTACCTATTGCGAATCCAATTATGTAAATGAAAACAGATTTAATTATGTATAATTCAGATTTCCGGGGAGTAAATATTATTCTGTCATAGCGGACGATGAACAATTGTTGTAAGTATTTTATGACACGAGTTATTCCAGGCTAAGTTATATATTCCCATTTTACATTCATTAATATATAAATATAAATTACTACTTCAAATTTCGGCCGATAAAAACAAATCTGTAATGGCAGACACAGATCAGCTGACATAGAGTATAAAAATGTCTTTGGCATTATTGTTTTGACTTATTATACTAATAATAATAATAAATTGACTACTAAAACGAGTAAATGCTGATAGAAATCATAAAAATAACAATTATCATATTTATAGTGATAGAAAATCCATTAATAGTTTAAACTCAAATTTGCGTGGTCGGAAGACGATAAATTTATCCTTAGAATAACGGATAGTAATTATCTAAGATTACTTTAGCATATGTTTGGTCGAGTCGGGCCTCAGAATATTTTAGTGAATTTTGAAGAAGCGATGTTTAACACCTTTAAGCATGCACATAATCATTGTTGTTCGACCACCTCATAAGGATTTACCGTTGCTAACTTAACTTTACCGATTTCGTATAAATTCGTATGATTTTTTTATGTGAGAACAGTAGCAAACGAGCATGCAAACCACCTGATGTTAAGTGGTCGCAGCCCATAGACATCCACTAACAACCACAAACACGACCGAAATCCTATCTAAGCTCAAACGTAGATGCGTTGCTTTTCCTGAAGAATAAGATGGTCGCGTCGCTTTAAAGTGTAGCCGGCAACCGAACCTCTCCAACCGAAACACAAGTAATGCTTTACGGCTGATTATGAGGGTGGTGGTACCTCTCCGGTCGAACTGAAGTTCTTTTACCTTTCAAATTCCGCGATATTATTACTGTTAAATCGTAAGTGTTGAATATGTTGTATTATGTAGTATATAATGATGGATATCGCTTTAATATGTACCGACGTTGTATAAAAGTTAACAAGTATAAAAATGAAATATGACTCTTACTGTTTAATGTACACATTTTTAATTAATTCACTAACTGATAGAATATATTTTTAGTTTCAACTGTTATATTATGTGGTGTTAATAAATACATCTCAAAATGTCAATAAACAAAGAATTTCATATATACTTTTTATTAGCAATAACTGTTGTCGGTGACGGTGTTAAGGCAATGAGTACTACGCTGAAGTTGCGTTCGGTTCGCTTGCCGGTAGTTACAATTATTTACGTTTTTTTTGTGAAAAGAGTAAGTAACGGGCATGCATGCCACCTGATGTTAAGTGGTCACTGCGGCCCATGGACAACCACGTCCAATCTCAAGTAGAACAGAAGTTCTATTTAAGGATGGACGTGGATGCGTTCATACTCTTGAGGGCTAAGATGGTCGCCTCCAATAATATGTATCCGGTAACCACACCTCCCCAACCGAAACACGATACATGAACTACATGTCGCTTTACAGCGGGTTATGAGGGTGGCGGTGGTGCCGCCTCGGGCGAGCTGTAACGGCTCTACCACCTTTACAGTTTTGTCCCCTGCATTTTCTCCCGGTCAACCTTAACCGCTTAACGCCTGGAACGATGTACTGCACATTGCATCTTTAACATCTATTAAGTGTACGTAATACTTTATAATGGAATAAAATATTTGAATATTAATATATTAGTTAATTACGTATAATGTGGTTAGATTTTTTAGTCTTGCTTCGGAGGCAAGGAACGCCTTCCTGGAGGTTTTGTTTAAGATATGGTTTACATTATTCGAAAATGATACACCTATCGGTAAAATAACTGATAGAAATTGTGTTAAGTTTGAACTTGAACTGACTAATACATCTATTACAATATAGATACATAAGGAAAGAAATTACAAATAGAAATACATATAAAATAAATCACAAGTAAAAAGTACATTTTATTAAAATTAACATTCCTAATCTCTAAAAAAATAAAATAAAATTATTTTTCCATAATTTTAAAACACTTGCAAAAGCTACTCAAGTTGTTTTTTCAACGTTTATAATATTTTGAATCCATAGACACGCCTTCCTCTCCCCTGTCCACAATCCCGAAATATCCCTCAATTACTACAACGGATTCGGCATCCTGAACATGATACTCTCGTTTACTTTTTAATCATGTAAATTTCCCATTCTTGTTTTGTTTTATTTTCCGCCGTGTTTCCATATTAATTATATTTTAATTAAAAAAAAATGAAGCGAGAGTTATGGGATATTTAACTATAGATTTTTTGTTACAAAATTGCGTTTTATTAAAATTTTATTTTTATTCAATGTTAATACACCCGTGGACGTAAGGGAGCGTTATGGGGTATTTAGTTATAGATGTATTACACGTAACATACATATTTTCGCCTATTGTTTCGGTCAACGTCACAGGCGCTCAACGCCGATGTACTGATTTTACACATACACACACACACACACACATACATCTCATCTATATCTTTTGAAGTCATTGGTTTGTTAGGTGTCAAAGTTTTAAATGCTTCTCCTGAAAAACTACATTTTTGCATAAGTGACAGTGTCGCA
>DWON01007731.1:0-12661 GCA_018251015.1 Phocides pigmalion okeechobee
TAGAACTTCTGTTCTATTTGAGATTGGACGTGGTTGTCCATGGGCTGCAGTGACCACTTAACACCAGGAGGCCTGCAGGCCCGTTTCTTACTCTTTCACAATAAAAAAAAATCACAAATAGTGCAAAGTTCAGTGCATAAACGTACACGTGTAACTTAGTGTTGTATGTGATATGGAACGCAAAACAAACGTAGGGACGTAGGGTAGAGGTTAATCTATCACTTGCACTTGTCAACAGTTTCCGCGCTACCGCAGTTTAGCCGTGACGAGCCATGCATTGGTTCGAAATATCGGCAATTAATAAACGTTTATCGTCAGTACCCATTACATAATAAAATGTATAAATTCCGCACTAGCACCAGTCCACACCTTCCCCCCGCCACCGCGGTTTCACCGTGACCACGACTCATGCAACTGGTTCGAAATATCGGTAATTAATAAACGTTACATAGTAAAATATATAAATTCCGCGATGATATTAGTGTGGCGACTTTCCGCAACTCGACAAAAGATGGCGCCACACGATCCTGAATCACGCTATCGAAATTTTCTAAATAACTTTCATATACACAAAACTCTGAAATGACACAATCGGAGCACGGCCGCTCCCCAGGCACAACAACTCGCCGGGAGAGAGGTCTTCCTTCGCCAAATTAGTTTAAAATCATATGTTCATATGGCTCGTTAGATACTTTTGTAACATAAAAATACGAGATAGTAGAAATATCGCGATTTGCACAGTCGAGTTGCGCAAATACTGTATTGTGAAGTGAATTACGCATTCGAGCTTTCAAATTGGAAAGGTTAAAGTTCGAAATGTAATATTTGCGCTATTCAGCCCTTTGAATATAAAGTACAACATATAAAGTGTAAAAAAGAAGAATATTCACTAAATACATATAATATATAATATATCGCTTCTTTGCTTCAATAACGTTACAAGTTTGAAAACTCAAGTTTTTTATTTTATTTGATAATTGAAATCTCCCTGTTTGATTTGAGATAGCTAAGGTGTTAATTTTTTTTACGTAATCTACAATAAACGTAAAAAAAATACACAATTAAGTAAAATCATTTTTTTTTTTAATTCTCTACTGTAAAATTGTGTTTTTTAAGATAACACGTTATTGAAGTAAAGAAGCAATATATATAATTTAAATGTTTTTTAGGATATTGCTTATTATATTTATAAATTAACTAGTGACCCGGCCTAGCTTCGCTCGGGTAATAGAGTTTATATTTAAGTACATTATTTTTCTTTCATATATACATGCATCCAGTCATTACCTAGTTTCAAAAACTAACAATTAGAAGTATTTCGAACGACGACTGTATTACTGTATTGATTTTAACTTGAATTTCTCGCACAATTTACAAAAAAGAAACTTTCCTTAATGTACCAAAACCGTCCTCAGGAATCACTTTACTTGTTGTTGAATCCTGTGGTAAAATCCATAGAGTACTTTTTGAGGTTATGGCGAACAGACAGACAGTCGCGACGGGGGACTTTGTTTTATAATATTTACAGTTTATTCTCATTACATTTCTGTTGAGAGAAATAAAATTTGTCATTATACATTTATGAACTCTAATGGTTTCCATTTTTTCTGCAATCCATGGACTCACGTATGCAATCATGTTTCTCTACTAGAATATGGCAAAAAATTGCATTTTCAAAAATATTTACTTGAAATTCGGGCTGAAGTGATCGAATCAAATTTCATTACAACTAATGAGGGAAGGGGGGACCACAAATCTTTGATCCCTTTACGCATACTCGATGCAGTAATATTACAGCTAAGTTTAAAGTGGTAGAATATACAGTATAGTTCCGGTACCAGTATAGCGGTCCGAGCTCACCCATTGCTCTAAAGATAGCCGTCCTACTTGCGAACGCTTTCTGATACAACTTACTTTTTTTACGTCGAGGAAACTTCAACTATTTATATACATTATAATGATCTTTTATATGTCAATACTTGTTGCTTTATTTTGTAATATAGAAGTCTCAAGTAATAGTTTACTTCGCTTGATGAAAAACTATGTATCTATATTTGAAAGGTGGGAGAACTATGGTTCGACCGGGGAGGTACGACCACAGCTCTCGTAATCCGTCGTAAAGCATTACTTGTGTTTCGGTTGGAGAAGTGAGGTTGCCGACTACACTTTGAAGTGAGGCGACCATCTTAGTCCTCGGGAGTAGCAACGCATCTGCGTTCGAGCTCAGATAGCATTTCGGTAGTATTTGTGGTTATGCGTAGATGTCTATGGGCTGCGACTACTTAACATCACTCCTCTCACATAAAAAATATATATTTCATTTAAGACTGGCAACAAGTGCTTACATTCACATCGCGAGATGAAGAATTGATCAATCGGAAAGGTGACTCACCTCACCTAATCATGTTACTCCATCTTACGTTATGACATAAAAAATGACGCTGTTTCTCAAATAAAATATAGATATAAGATAATCTCATTACACTCAACTTCTCAATTTAACTGACTGTGTCGCACATATTACTTCGGGTCAGAATTGCTGGTGGCACAAAGCTGGAGTTTATTTCTCTAGACTGAAGATGAAATGATTTATTTGCAATAATGTGGTTGACAATATAGTATGGTCACATCAGTTTTTATTTTCGCACATTAGCCGTATTGCGGCATGCAACGTAGATTTAAGATTATTAATATGTATTTGTTGTTTATTTATTTATTTTTGTCTTACATTATAACTATTTAGTCATATTATTAAATTGTATTATTTGGGGATTTTAGTGATTCTTCTAATAAATTTAATTCTAATTCTAATAAAATAACAATTAATTACGATTCAATATGGATAATCTACGCATACAATGAAATTATCTAAACTTTGTGTGTGTTTCGTCAAACATTAATAATTGCATAATAATTACATATATTTAAACGTCACAGATGGATACATAATAAATTTTATTCATGTATACATTAATTATTTAATTTAACTGTTATTCCTTTCCATGTATAAATTCTGTCAAACTATAAAAACATTTGTCGATAAGCCAGTGGTGGGCTCTTCTTTTAAATTGATTTGCTGGTAACTTTTTAAATCATCTGGAAGTTTATTGTAAATTTTTATGCACATATGGTAAGAATTTCTAGATCGCATCACGGTTCTAGAATGATTCTAGATGCATATTTACAATAAAAAATCATAGAAGTTGACGAATGAAATGCATGCAACGTATTTGGAATATTGAGTGAGACAATTGTTTAGATCAACTTGTGACATAATTTCATTTAATCAAAAAGAAAAGTCTTGAAATCTTACATATCTGAGTGTTCCATTATTCTCAAGGGATTTATTCTCAAGTTATAAATCTTACATTTAATTGTTAAGATGCACATGACAAAACTAAAAAAAGTTGATATAATTTGAGTTCAAAGTGTGCCTTGGATTTTAAAATTAAATTATCTTCACGTGTAAGGACAAATCCAAATAATGGAGTTAGTTACATTTAAGGTTATATTTTGCTAACGCTGTTATAATTTCAATATTAATAGTAAATGAAACGTTAGGAAAATGTCTTAAGTATTTCATATATTTTTTTGCCTGATTATGTGAGAAATTAATTAATATACATTAGTCACAATGGAAAAAGTAATTATGTTACTTCAAGGTTTTTTGTTTATGTTGTTCCTGTTATTAAAATGGCCTCGTTATGAAAATCATTTTTATGGTTGTAAAAGTAGAGTTAGTACTATAAAATCGTCAGAAAAACGTATTCCAATTTGAATTTTGTTACAATTAATCTAAGTGACAACAACAGCGCATAGATTTATTATTTGTTCATTGAATACAATTTTATACAAAATATTGGAACTTGGTGAAAAATATATGTATTGATATGGACATAGCTTCACAGTATTTTTCAATCGATCTTACGACATATACATAGATTGTGTTGAATTATGATTAATAATATTACATTAGACTTGAAGTGCACTTCCACATTAATATCCGTATATATAATATATATATATATATATATATATTAGAAAATAGGTAATACACGTTAAAATTATATATTTTGTTGTTTAACTATTTACAATTTGGTAAAATATACTAGTCTTAATGAGTGTTTCTTAGTATCCTTTATAAATTCAAGAATATATTTGCATGATTTTCGTAACAATGGGATTTTTCTTGTCTGATCATGTCTTTGGTTGTTGTATTTGATGACCAGTCTATTGTACTCGGGTAACAATCCATTGTTTTAGCGATTATTCAATATTGACATTTGATTTTTGTATAATTATTAAAAAAAACTATATATAATAATTTATAAGAAATAAGTTGTAAATTCAATATTATTTTTTTTTAATACGTTTTCAAAGTTTGTCCCATGCAGAAGTTATAATTACTTACATTTTGTACAATTCGTAAATGAAGCGGTTGTTTTTCTCAGGATCTTATAGAATAGCGTCTCAAAGTCAGGTCTGGGACTCCAAGCTACATACGACATTCCAGGGATTGGGTTCTTAAACGCACTCTTCGTATAAAGTTTAAGTTTAATAACAACGAAGGGAGGAATTTAGTATATTGCGCCAGTTCACAGAACCTAAGAGTTTTACTATTTAAAACGCTGCTCCCAACAGCGCTTGGAGACATCGACGATATGTATTGAATCTTAAACAGTGCATTATTATTTGTATCATTTAAAAACACTTTACCATCCCAATACGATTAAATGTACTAATGAGATCACACTGTTATTATTATTTTACAGTTTGATTTAGATTACGTTAAATATTAAATTTTCTGTTTTAAAAAATGGTGAACATGTCCATTGTGGTACTGATAGGCAGAAAATATAATAATTACAATATACTACTTTTGATTTTTATATTTATAAAGCTATATTATAGGCTTTTGGTATTGTATATAGTAGGTAAATTTAACATGTTTGCGCATTGTGTAGGCGCATTTAGATCTGACAATATTATTTTTGTTTTAATTAGTACACAATAATAGACTTGGAAACAGTAATCTAAATGCGTTCTACACATAGTCATTAAATGTAAATTATTTTAATAGTTTTAAATGTAAGTGAAACATTACAATAAAGAAGTAATGGAAGATTGGGGAGCAAAACTAAAGTTTTGCGAAGCTTTCAGTGTTTTTAAATAAAAGTCATGATAATTAAAAGGAAAATTATCGTTAGATACCTTTAGATTTGTTCCTTAATCAAACCCCCCATTAAAGCAAATCCTTGTTTTTTATTTATTTGAAGGTTTATTATTAAGAAAAGTCCATTTAATTTGCCTAAATTTGCATATGAGGGTCTACTTAAAGACTAATAATGTTCTCGTAAGTGTCGAAAACCCACTCTTCTCTTTCACAATTTTACCTACTCGAAATACGAAAGATACAGGCAGAACACTGATATTAAGAAAGCCATAACTATTCCGAGCATTAGCTAATATTTATTCCTACTGTTATATTATCATTAAATGTCCATTCTTTTATTTAGTTGTGTTCCAATAACAAAAGCGACTTACATTTCCTGAACGCTATGACATGGGGCTCTTCAAGAAAGAGGTGTAAAGAGAGCTCTCCTCCAAAACCGGCGATGCATTGGCGACTCCTCTGGTGTTGTAAAAAAAATGCAAATGCGTCCATAGGCGACGGTGACTGCTTCCCATCAGGTGGTACGTCGGCCTTATCTCCGGCTAAAATATAATAAAAAAAACATAACTAATCTGTTTCAAGTGTTGTTTACAGAGTCTGTAAACAACCATTACAAAATATTGTTATACAATTATTGGCATGGGCCTCAGTACGTCCTCCAACGATGATAATGTTTCAAAGCTACAAATGGTCGATTTAAGGAGACAAGATACATGTTCGGTGTTTCGAAGGGTTTTCTTTATTTAAATGGAACATAATATTACATTGAGAATTATACAGTGTCCCTACGAGAATCCTGTTGTGGGCTTTCATAAAGCTTGCGTCAATTTTACAATTTTTTCTACGTTTTAAATATTTATTTTGAATGACGCCAAATACATATATTAACTAGTATGATATATTAGGTTATACTACGTCATGACTTAACGTGAAATTTATTTTAGTATTAGCGAAATTTATTTTATAAATGTTATTTTTATTTATAAAAATACAATAAAACATATCTCATCTCATAACATTCTTACCCCAGAACTACATTTCGTAGGCTTTATAATTGTTCAGTAATATGTTCCAAATTACAACATAATTTTGTTTCGTGAAAATTACCACATGATCATTTAGAAGGAATTCATTGGTTCCGGTATAAGAGCGCCAATAGTTCTTCCTTGTTTACTCAAGAAGACATGGCGATGACCATGGCCGAGAATGCCACATCTGATGCCCTCCACATTTCTGTATCTACCAACTCCTGGCCATACTATGACACGTTTGTAGCCAGGTGGCTTATCGTAAGAGCTATTGAAACCTCGTGTGTTTTGTTTAAATATTTTTGGTTTATCTATATTTAAATGCGCCGGTCCAGGTTCGTCGGGTCTTTTGAAACACATAGATAAATCTACTAAAGCGTTTCGACCTCTGTATGGCAAATTTCGATTTGTCTTATTCATTACACCAAAGTGAGACTTTTTATATGTTTCGAAACAACCTTTCAAGGCGATTGGCCACGTCGCAGCAGCACATTTAAGCGATTCATTGAAATGATTTTTTATTGTGCTACCATCACGTTTACCTGTAAATAGATCATACGGCCCTCTCAGTGACACTATCTTTTTAGATTTATTTTCAATACTATTTTTATCAATAATTGTGTAGCGATCGGGCGCAAGTGACCATTTTGGTGAAGTGTCTTTAAAACGACATGGTTCTTCTCGTTCAAAGGTAGGTCTACTGGAATGAGATATATTTGCGGCTTGAAAACCTTTATCCTTGTAATAAGTCCCTGGTCCGGGGATTTTATTCTTAGAGGGTTTGTAACGGGGTGTCCTACCGAAACCAACGTTCATACAAACGGCATGGTATTCGGGTACAATATTTATATCGTGCCATGCGGGGCCTAATATGGAGTTATGCCATTTCTTACTGTCTAAAATTTTCTGATTTCTATATCCCAAATTCTTAGACCAATCTTCCAGTTCATTTTTATATCTCCATGGATCTTTATCACTGGCTCTATTCTTGTTCACTTGGAAAATTTCTTTAATAGATAGAGGACTATAAAGACAAGGGTCGCATCCGTTTGGCCTTTGAGTATATAAACCACTTGGATCTAATCTAGGATGGACTGTAATTTTTCCAAACCTCTTTGAGCTGGAACCGAAAGCTTTAGTTGTATTTTCATTTACCATAATTGCAGTTATAATTTGACATTAAAATCGTTTTATGTCTACATTGAAGTTTTTAAATTTTGATTAGTACTTGTACTATGTAATATAAATGACAGTTAATAATTATTTTTAATAAAATTCACTGTGATTTTATGATCCATACTTTTTGGTATAATTTGGTAAATATTAGCACTTCTCTATTTTATATTAATAAGGTGATTATTTAATAAGCAAATAGCATTAAGTACCTGACCTAAGTAAGAATATATCGTCAAGATCATTTTATATATTAATGACAAGTTCTTTTGAATTTACAATCAATTCCTTTTACCTGTCTACAAACATTAGTAACCAAAGTAAATAAAGAAAAAGTATTGCTTGATTTAAATCCTTGGATATTGGGAGATTCCTAGACAATTTTATTTTAGGTTACTTATTGTTTTATTGTTTGAGCAGATGATTGCATTTTAATACGTTAATCTGAAAAAAACAGTACTGCCATAAAAACTAGTTTATACCTAATAGGCAATCCAAGGTCACTGCCAAATGTTACCACTCTACTTTTTGATTGGCCTATACAATATTAGTGATAAGTAATGTTTTAATGATCTCCATACAGGGAAATTCTCAATAGACGAATAACTTAGGATAGTACTGTTTAGTTATTGTCAATAATATTTTATTGTTGTGATTTAATCTATAATTTAATGTTAACATTAGAAATTTGACACATTTGTCTTAATGTTATGATTGTTTTATTTACCTCTAAACACGGTAGCGCCATCTTCTACGTTTGTTTGGTTTAATACTAAGATTGATTTCCATTTTGTTCGATATCTTATAGATAGTGAAATGGTTGTGTTTATATGAAATTTTGTCTTTTCTATTTATGTAATGAAATTATTGCGCAGATTTTTTACAGCTTCATCTTGATGTCAATTTTAGTATTCTTATGGAATTCTGAAGATACCGAAAATTTTGAACATTTGGGAGCACGAATTTAAGTCTTATGGCTATTACCAATCAGATTCCCTTCATTTTTGCTGAGTGACTAAGTATACGTGGCCTTTATTTTTATACGATTAACCATACCACATAGTCTAGTCGGATGCTGAATTAGATTCCAGAATTAGTGAAATTGCCCAGCGGTAAACGCTCAAACAGAACTTGATATTATGTTCGTCTGATAATTGAAAAAAGAAATCCAAATGTATATTTATTACTGTTCTTCAATTATGTGTATCGAACATGTTCGATTTGGTCACGAATTTGTAGGTTTAGATTTTTATCCATGCAGAAATCGTATTGACTACGTATCTGATAACTAGGATAAACAGCTTGTTAACATTAATATTTTCACAATAAAAACACTTGAACTATGTATCTGTATCTACCCATACGGCGGTTATTCTGGTTTGTGTTTTTGTAGTAAGATTTTACGTACCGTATTTCTTCAATTGTCAAATGCACACTATGTTCGATAGAGAAATAAAATCTAAGACACCCATTTTTGGCCTGAAACATTTTATGTGTTTCGGTGGAAAGGTGTGGATGTCGGCCCGGCCGGCTTAGATATAAGTCGACATAGTATATTTCTAATAACTAAAATCATTATACCCGCTATCCCTCATAAGAGTATTGAAAGAACATATAGAATATAGGGGGCACTTCGGGCATCAGAAGCGACACTGCAGAGAATTAACCAAATATAACGTTAGCAACTTATTCAATTAAACCATCAGGGCAATCTAGTGTTACAATCATAATAGCAATCACATGGCTAAACGACTATAGAAAGGGCCAGGAACAGAGAGCTGTCCGTGTACCGCGACGCATCCGAATCCGAATATAATGCGTCACCAGCTAGAACTACAGTCCCTTTTTATAATAAGTTCAGGTAAAAAGAAATAGGCAGGTGGGGCGATCAGGTGATGTCATCCGATTCGATGACAACATTTTTTCTAAACTACCTTATTTTTAGCGCAACTACCCTATTTTTATTGAGAGCGACAACGCCCTTTTAATTATTTAATGAAATATTATGTAATGCTGGTAGAATTTTGTATGTTTTGTAATTGCGAAGTACGTAGACAATAATATATTATGTTTATTTTTAAAATATACTTTTTATTAAATAGTTGTAAAGTTAATAGAACTTTATTTTTATCAAAATCAAATTTTAGATTCCTATGTAACTAAATTAAGTTTAATATCATCCTGTAACTGTTAACCGTACCTTTGCGACGAATATTACGAATAATAATAAGTATATTTTGTCCAAGTCCGGCATTCCGTGATCGGACCGTCGGTACATCTTTGCTGATGAAAGGCTTCATGTTTCGCTGTGATTGAATTCATAATAATCAACTTATTACTAACCCACTTTTGGACTCTGGTCTTTTCTCAAAATTAGAAAGGTAGCGCCATAGTCTAACACGCGCCACTTGTTAGAACTTTTTATACGCCTTTGAGAATTTTACAGATAATTTTCTGGCATCTAAATTTTCTCGCTATATTTTCCCAGATTGTTAAATCAAATAATAATAATTTCAAATACACAAAAATATTGAAAAATTAAAGGTACGTGTCGAGATTTGAACCACGGACTCCCGTGCAAGTGGCTGGAATTATTAACTTAACCAATAGGCTATCACTGGTTGCGATTACTAGTGCGTTAACCGTGCCGTTCGGTTCCGTATCCGCAGCGCGGGTGCGGGTGTTAGACGCGATTTCTTCCGAATTGAGGAAAATCTTAGGAAGGGGGTCTCGCCAGTTCTCTGCATTAGTAAATACCGCGCCTTAGGCGGCGTACATAGAAAATCGATGTGGGAGGGAGTCTTGGTCGCGCTTGCGTCTCGCACGCGGAGTCCGCGTGTCGCCGCCGGGCCGCCGCCGCCACCGCACGCCCGCGACCTGTAGGACGCCGCGCGACTTGTTGCGAAAGCCACCTGTTAACACGATGGCGCCGTGAACTTCAGGTGAGTTCCAAACTTCTTCACAGCACCCGATCGGTAGTGCATTTAAAAAAACATATAATGTTTATTAGTTTTTTCAATGGAAAAACTAAAAAAACGAGGTTATTACTTTGCGTGCTATTCTTCAGCCGACAACGATTAATTTGTGCTTTACTCTTGAGCGAAGCATTATTTTTTAAACCTATCTATAGCTCCTCATCTATATAACGGATCATAACAAATATTTAATTTTATATTTTTAGGTTAGGAGATTCTTACTCGAAAGCTTGCACTTACTCGCTTTGCGGTAATCTTATACTAATATAAAGTTTTGCCCGGATGTTTCTTAATTTTTTCTTTTTCTACTTTAATACTTGTGAAATAATATTGCACTAATATATTATTTTATTAAGTTACATAATATTATAATGATTCCAGTAACAAATGAATATCAACTGATAACAAACATATTTTATTTATATACATAAAATAAAAAAAAAACCATTTTAAGTTACTATTTATACACAAAAAGTGGTTTCGGCAATATGAAAAATAATGCTGTGTGAATAAATGATGTAATCATTTGGCTTCTACGTAAATAATGGGCCGGTCCAACTGCACCGTGGTTAAGGGGTTAGAGCTTTTGCACAGGCTTAAGCTGGAGGCAATTTTACTATTATGAATGCGTATCACTCTTAGCTCCACATTAGTATTCCCTATGTTGTGAACTCTCTGGACACGTATATAAGTGATTATCTACGCTATCATCATAGTCCAGAACAGAAATCTAAATGTATACGTTAGACGTCTGCTTGGAATTGAACCCGGAACCATACTTTATTCGTCACTGTTCTTCGTTTGTGTTAATGTCCTTATCGACACAGTAAGTATATATTTTATTCTTGCAGAGAAAAATCTTTCCAATCCGTGCTATCGTGGAAGCAACATCGGGTTAAGTGGGATCTATTCACCAATTGATGGCTCACTTCTATGGTTGCGGGGTATAACTAGGATCTCTGGACAAACGTGACTTGTAGTATCCAACACGACGCATGTATCGAGTACAACTTGGAGGAGGCTCGATAGCTCTCCTAAAACCTTCCGGTGGATTCATAACCGAGGGGCCACTCATGCTGACGTCCTTTCCAGAGTCGCAATGACAGAACGGCTTGAGCTGCGACTCTTAAAGCTTCTGATCCCGGAAGCCTTATAGTCAGGTCTTAATATGTTGGAGATAGTATTTTACTTACTTCTTTATTAGAGAACTATCCTCATTCGAGCTACAGTCGACAGAGTACAGAGATAGATCTATCTATGAATCTATAAAAATACGAGAGTAAGAACGAGTGAGAAGACTAATCCATGAATGTATAAGAATATGAGTAATTGTAAAAATTAAAATATGCACCTTTAACTTCGAGTTTCTTTTGCCCAAAATGAAACACCTTGGTTCGCTTCATTGTATTACATCATTTGTTTATTCCTGTATTGAGTTAATGTAAAATAGTATATTCAAAAGCATAAATCTATTAGAAATAATATCAACGCATTAATTTAAGTACCTACTAGATAATATTTTAACAAATAAATAATTTCTATTTAAAATCTTTAAATTTAAACAGAAATTATTTAAAACCTTTTTGCATTTAAAATACTATCGAGTAGGTACTAAAATTAATGCGTTGGTATTTTTTTAATTTAATATAAAAAAGGAGAACAGCAAGTAAAGAAATACAAGAAGCACAGAGTACCTAAGTAACGTGCAAGACATCCGATTTTTAATGAGCTAAATATAAATTAAACCAGAACTATAGTAATATCTAAGATTCTAAGCGGATACATTAATATGCCTGAGGACTAAGGTAGCCGCATTGTGTCTAAGTTTAATCGGTTATTGCTTTACGCTCGAAATGGGTGTATCGGTGCAACTCCCCGGACGAACAGTGCAAATTCCACTATCTTGTAAATTGTTAAAATCACAAGAACGAACTCAAAACTTACGGGTTAAATTATATAAATGTCATCTGATGATAGCATGAGTTCGATTTAATAAGTTCGAATAGATGCATCTACATACATATATGTATGTAGTTACGTCGATAAGAAGACTATGTAAGAATTTGATATGACACCAACCTAAGTGATAAACCTATTAATATAAATATTATTGAAATTATAAATACCTAAATCTTATCAGGTTTAACTGCTGCTCGATAACCTGGTATTATTTACATATAGATTTGCAAAGAAAAAGTAACGAGTAAGATTAAATTATTCGAGTCATGTGTGTTACCAGTGTTGACCTACGGAGCCGAGACGTGGTCGTTCACGCTAGGACTCATCCGGAAGCTCCAAGTCGCTCAGCGTGC
>DWON01007732.1:0-12660 GCA_018251015.1 Phocides pigmalion okeechobee
ATGTTACTTTACGGCGGGTTATGAGGGTGGCGGTGGTACCGCCCCGGGCGAGCTCTAACGGCTCTACCACCTTTAAACTTACGTACTTAGTTTATATAAACTTACGAAAGTAGCTTAGCTTTTTTAAGACCAGTTTATATCGAAATGTATACTAAATCACCTGGTATTAGAGCAAGTCTGAACAGGTATGAACATAACCATTTCATAAATGGAAGGAGCGTTTGCCACTACATCCCGTATTCCGCTCTTGACTACTCCGCGTCTCTTTAAACGGAGCTTTAATATTGCATGAACCGGCGTCATTTGAAATTCAATAGTCGTGTGTTTTGTTTAGTTTTGTTGTATTTGTGCGGATTTCTGCGGTTCGGCCTTTGCAGCTTGGAATACGCTGACGCGGATGTGCGGAACTCGCTAACGTATTTTTGTGATTTAATATATGATTTAAATTAAAATACATTATAATTTAATTACAATTACAAAAAACTTTAAATTTAGTATAATAAAAGCCTAATGTAAACAATCTAAAGAGAGTCCGCGCGGCGTGGTGCCAAGAGCGCTAGCCGCGTTCCCGCGTTGAATAGCGGTCACAGTTCTCTGCGCGAGTAATTAACCAATCTTCGTGAATCAGTGTCGGTAAGATGTGGGACTAATTGTTTGAAAAATTCTTTGGCCTGGCTCTGGAAAATGTAAACCCACGAAAACGAAGTCGCGGACAGAAGCTAGTTGTATACATCTCGAAATATAAAACAAAGCCTCCCGTCGCGTCTGTCTGTCTGTTCATGATAAACTCAAAAATTACTGGACAGGTTTTCTCACAGTTTTCAACAACAGGTAGGGTGATTCCCGAGGAAGGCTTTAGTGCATAATAAGTTAAGTTTTATTTTTACAAATTGGACGAGAAATTATTTCAATTCAGTTCAGTCGTCGTCCGAAATAGATGTTTCTAATTGTTTTTGCAACTTAGTAATGACTGGATGCATGAATAATAGAAATTTTTTGTACGTAAATATAAACTATTACCCAGGCGAAGCTGGGATGGGTCGCTGGTATAAATATAAATGTTTACTAAAATAAGAGATAAAAATATACAATACGCTTGGTAGAATATAAAAAACATTAATAAAATTGGGAGAACTATAGTTCGACAGGAGAAGTACCACTGCCGCCCTCATAATTGGCTGGAGACTTGTGGTTGCCGGCTATACTTTGCAGCGAGGCGACCATCTTAGTCCTCAGGAGTAGCAGTGTATCTACGTTCGAGCTCAGATAGAATTTCGGTCGTGTTTGTGGATGTACGTGGATGTCTATGGGCTGCGATTACTACGTCAGGTGGTTTGCACGCTTGTTTGCTACTTTTCCCACATATAAAAAAAATGATCTAGAGCCAAGAGATCAAGTCAAAGATCATGATTTATCTCTTTCATAATATGTATCTATATGTATGTATATATGTATGTATGTATATTAAATTGTATGTATAGTTAACTACCATAATGTTATGTATTATATAGAATAAGGTTTAGTGCACGCTATATTTGCTTTTCATATGCACTTTCCGATCCCGGGGCCGCTGGAAGAGATTTCATTTTGAAATAAGCAGTCCTTTGTACTACATTTTCTGTTATATATCTTTCCTTTTGTGGTATACTGTGTACAAAAACATATAAATAAAATAAATAAATAAAGATAAAATAAAAGCAATATACGAGTTAGCCACATTATATTAAAACCACAATTGCTTCAATTTGTGAAACCATCGATTGTAGGAACCAATTAATTTGATTTCCATCTATGCCTCGCGTGGATGGTCGTGCATCAGATGCAATTTACATGCTGAAATAAATTCTGCAGTGATAATTTAGCTATCTACATTTTGAAGTCTCGTCCTATAAATATGTATCGATATATGTGTGTGTATATGATCATACTTCTGACTAACATCTTGGCTATGTTTATTGCTAGGAGATGTTTCAAATGTATGGACCTTTAGCCAGGTATTTGTACGCCACATAAATAAAACGAAAATATAGTACATAACTGTTTTTACTAAGCATTTTATTATAATCGACTGTGGTTATTGGTATAAAACAACAATTTTAAGTTCAAATTGCAACAAAATACACTAGAAAAGCATAATGGCGGAAATGTAATTTTGTCAATGAAAATGACTGACAGAAGACAAACAGGATCCGATCTAACTAAAAGAATCTATATGACAGCTGACAGATAACGGTCACTTCAGTTTTATTCACAGACTGTCTAAATTAGTTGTTCCGCCATATTGAAAGATGTTAAAAATAATTGATTTAAATTGGTTCTGTACCGAAAAAGTACACGTTTCAATTAATTTTGAGCTTTTTTAGGATTCTTGAGATCCTTCTTGAATTTTTGAGATTGTGTACAAATACCTAGCCAAGAGTGAAACATCTCCTTTAGTTAATGTTATCAGGCATTATTTTTAGGAAATCCATGTTAATAAGTTGTTGTTAAAATCTTCTTTGCAACAATGCTCCACCACAATATATAATGATTATTAATATTTCAAAACATGCATTTACATATGTATATGTGTATACCTACACTCCCTACCGGTTATAAGAATGTGAAGAGAGTCAAATATATACCACTATACGTATTAAGACACAAAATGGAGGGACAGAAAAAGGTAATATGTACATATAGTAGTATATATTATTACTCTCTCCGCTTTTTCCTATCTTCATATTGCGTGATTTGAAATATATACCCTTATACATGGCGGCAGCGGATTATTGCAAAGTAGAATCTAACAATAACTTAGTATTGAAAATCTGTTTTCGTGCAGGTCATTATGGGCTGTGAGGACTCTTTTGCATTACTGCTGTACTGCAGCTCGAAATATCTTTTTTTTTCATTTTTCAGTATTGCATTTTTATTATACTCTGTTATTTATTTATGTCATATGTGCTGATCAATAGTATGCCTATATAAATAAATAATGAAAAGGCAATAAGATTTTCTTTCTTTTTTTTACACATTCTGTTCAAATGTTGAAAATTATCTGCTATTTTTACAAAATCTTATAGACGATTGCGTTTTTAACGAACCAAAAGAAGTTATTTTTAACCAACTTCTAAAAAATACGAATATTCCATTAAAATTTCTTACAATACAGTGATTATGAAGCCTGTTATATTTTCATTACAATTATTTAGATTTTTTTACAGAATATTATAAAATGAAGAATTGCTCTAACTTAAAATAAGTTAATCTAAATTTACTGAGCAAAAAGATCTTGAACGTAAAGTTAGTTATTTACTACAGTTACAGACACTGTTGTTTTTCATATTCCTAATACAAAATAAGCAATTAACAATACAATACGGTACAATAGAATACAAATACCCTTTATTATTTAATTACGTTTCATGCAGGCCACGTGATGTTAAGTGGTCACTGCAGCCCATAGACAATCACGTCCAATCTGAGATAGAACAGAAGTTCTATTTGAGGATGGACGCGGATGCGTTCCTACTCTTGAGGGCTAAGATGGTCGCCTCCAATAACGTGTATCCGGCAACCACACCTCCCCAACCGAAACACAATAGATGAAGAACATTTTGCTTTACGGTGGGTTATGAGGGTGGCGGTGGTGCCGCCCCGGACGAGCTCTAACGGTTCTACCACCTTTTATATTATAAGCCGCTTTGATCCCGCGATCTAAAATTAAATCCTCAGGGTTACAACCCAATCACGTTGTACTTTATTAATAAATGGAGTCTTAGCTTGACCTTCTTTTGGGTTCTAGTTTGAACGGGGAAGTACCATCGCCGCCATAATGTGCCAAAGTAACTATTGTGTTTCGGTTTGAAAAGTACAGTTGCCGATTACATGTTTTTTACAAATTGTTAGAACCTTTATGATTTGATGGGGGAGGTACCATTGCCTCACCCATATCGAGATGGGAAGATGTGGTTGTCTGCTCCCATACTATGTGGCCACCACTTTAGTCCTTGGGGGTAGCACCGCATAGTCGAATTTACGTAGGACTTTCTTGTATTCACTTGGTTAGAGATGTCCATGAGTAGCATTAACCAATTACCATCAGGTGGAGTGCATGTTTTTTTGCTACCTCCAGTTTATAAAAAAAATGAAATAAAATTTAGTTATAACGGATTATATAGTTAAATATTTTTTTTTAAATATCATAAATAAATAAAATATTTTTGCGTATAACTTCGCAACTTGTCAAATTAACGACGACGTAGTTACTACAAAAATAGCTTACTTCACGGTGTCGATTATTCGTGACGCGCGCGCATCGTAAAAAAATACCCTCATTATTTTTCCCTAACGCTCAAAAGAAGTATAATTTTCAAAAATAACTTAAAACGAGGCGACCATCTCTGTCCTCGAGTACCAATGCATCTACTTACGAGCTCAGATCTGACTTCTGTCATGTTTGACTATGTCCATGAGAGCAGCGACTACTTAATATCAGGTAGCCTGCACGCTCGTTTCTAACTCTTCTCATAAAAACCTTTGTACTACATTTTATATTATATACCTTTCTTTTTATGTTATATCTTGTACAAACACATAAACAAATAAAAAACAAGTCCACGCTAAATTAGGCTACAACAGTACTACGTATTTCGATTACTAATGTATCCTCCATTTTTTACCCAATATTACCTTTAATACTAAGGTTCTAGAGCATTCTGGGTACAATAGCTTAAATGGGTCACAACGTTTTCACTTAACGTCACGAAATACAAAGTTTCACTTTTAATCCGCAAACTGGTTCGACACGTTTCGACGTCTGTCCCGTCACCGTCACGGCCCGTAGGTGAAACAAGGTGTGAAAACTAACGTCCGTGTTTGTATTGTCACTGTGACGTGACTTGATAGTTATAAAAAGTCAGTTCTGTTTTTAGAATAACTTTTTTTTTGTAAGAAGAGTATCAAACGAGCATGCAAACCACCTGATGTTAAGTAGTCGCAGCCCATAGACATCCACGTACAACAATCAACACGACCAAAATCCTATCTGAGCTCGAACGTAGACATGTTACTACTACTCCTGATTACTAAGATAGTCGCCTCGCTTCAAAGTGTAACTTATCCACACCAAAGATTCAGGTCTACAAGATTTACACAGGAGGCTCTACGAGCCGAGTAAATTTAAATTGTTCAATCTAATATATTGATATCTTATTTGCATGTACAAATTGATTCTCGCATATTTGCATAATTGCTCGACAATAAACAACCGTGAAGTCATTGTGTTTGATCGATGTTGGCGGAGCCCTCAGAATGTGGAAAATACAGAATTCGTGTCTTACGGAAAAGTAACGACATTTTGGTACAATTTATGGTTGTTCTTACAATAAATATTCCTAAGAAAATTATAATTATTTTAAGTTTAAATATCAGGAACCCAATTGAACTTTAATATTCTATGGTGTTATAAAAATTGACCGAAAGCTTATTATAACTAAATTCTTATTCATCGTTAATGAACGATCTGCATAAGCCAAAGAATACTTCACTTTGCAGGGTGTGTTGGTAACTGAAGTATAGGAGTAAAAGTAGCATGTGGTAGAACTGCCATTCAACCTGGGAGGTACCACAACTGCTCTCATAATCCTCTGTTTAGCAAATCTTGCGTTTCGACTGAAGGAGTGCGTTTGCCAGGTATTTAAAGGCAAGACGATCATCTCAATCTTCAGTAGTGGCTATGCATCTTCGTACACGTTCAGATGACAAATCAGTCCCGTTTGAGATGTACGTAATTTTCCATAGGCTTCATCGTCTACTTAACATTAGCTGGCAGCATGTTCGTTTGCTACTCAAACATGTTACTTAGCATGTAGTTACTACTCCCTATTTCCTGGATTTAAAAATCGCCTTATGTTTAATGTGTTTTCTAATCTTAATTATAAAAAAAATACAGAATCAATGACAGACTGCCTACATCTAGAAATTCATAAACATCCTATCCAAGACTTTGAACCCAAATTCGTCATCACGATTTTTGACAGACGGAGAATCGAAGCCAAGACCCTCTGCTTGTCAAGCCATATACTACAACTATTCCAGTTACAATATAATGAAATAATGAATTGAATATAATGAATATAATGAATATAATGAATAGTATACATTTTATAGAGTTCATACGTATGCAATTTCCGTACAATTTAATTTGTAGGCGCTATCTATATTATCCGTATTCTGAGACGGAGGCACGTATTAATATCACGGCTGTGAGAATATTGCTCGTGGGTGATAAAGTAATCGTATGCCTACTGGATAAATTAGCACTTCTTTGTGGTTCAGTTACGACAAATATGGCCGTAAATCGCTGTTATTAAATATAGGAGAGGCATACGAGGCCGATAGTATGTATGGTTTAACGTGTGGGGTTTTTATAGACTATGCCGAATTTTTTTTTTCATATATGAGAAGAGTAGCAAATGAGCATGCAAACCCCAGGTGGTTTGGCAAACATCAGGATGTTGAGTAGTCGCAGCCCGTACATCCACGTACAACCACAAATACGACTGAAATCCTATCTGAGCTCAAACGTAAATACGTTGCTACTCCTGAGGACTAAGCTGGACGCCTCGCTTCAAATCGTAGCCGGCAACCGCACCTCTCCAACCAAAACACAAGTAATACTTTACGGCGGATAATGAGGCGGCGGCGGTAGTAACTCCCCGGGTTAACTACAGTTTTAATGAAAATGCTAAAACAAATTAAATAAAAGCCTAAGCTAAACGATTTGAAGGGAAGCCGTGCCCATGCGGCATGGTTCCAAGAACGCTGAATAGAACCGCGAATTCTCTGCGTGAGATATGAAACAGATCTCTTATCACCAGCAGTGTCGATCAGACATGATAATAATTGTTTGAAAAAATAAATAATATTTATTTATTGTAGTATAAACGTAAAATTGAAAAACCTTAAAACTAAATAAACATAAAAATAAGTAAAAATACCATAAAATATATTACACTACGATTTGGAGGTTAATAAGGTAATACGGTAATACGATAAGGTAATACGATAGTTCCGAGAGGGGAGGTACCATATAATTATACATACATAGACACAAACAGGTATATATGCTCAAAAACATAACACACATAAATTATAATAACATCACTGTATACTGTTTATATGTAGATATATTTACATAACAAACGCTTTGAAGAAGCCTCTCAACAAACACTAATGTTTATGTACCATGGGTTACTCGGAATCTAATAACTGTACGGCTTAGCAACTTTAGCCCGTATTCCCTTAACGTAAGGGCTATAATAGCGTAATAGTAAATAAACGAAGTAATGTTTGTATGTGGTTACATAGTAATTATCTCGATGAATCAACATCTAAATGTCTCAATATCTCACGAACGTATATTTTTGTTTGTGTATCACTAGCTCTTGTATTCGGCTTCGCTCGCACAAAATTGATATAACAATGTTTTTCAATAATTCAACCTTATTTTTATTTGATATGCTTATTTAACCAAATGTGAATGGAAATAAAAAAAAAATGTTTTCTATTTTACTTTAAAGTGGGAGAAGTTCGACCGGGGAAGTACCACGGTCGGCCTCATAAGACACCGGAAAGCATTACTTGTGTTTCGGTTGGAGAGGTGCGGTTGCCGGCTACACTTTGAACCGAGACTACCATCTTAGTCCTGAGGAGTAGCAACGTATCTGCGCTTGAGATCAGATGGGATTTCAGTCGTGTTTGTGGCTGTAGCCTGCGATTAATTAATATCAGGTGATTTGCATGCTCGTTTGCTGCTCTTCTCAAATAACAAAAAAACTTAAAAGAAGAAGGGTAGAAGTTTCGAAATTGCCCACTTGTTATATCATATTACGTTTTTGACTGTGTTGATTTCAAGATTCTGTGTTTAGATCAATGCGTTGATCTCTGGGTCAATTAGTCCCTGACGAAGGACTGTGAGAGCGACGGTGGTATCTCCCCAGTCGATCTATAGTTTTACTACCTGGTGAATTAGGTTGTAAAACCTTGTCAAAGTTTTCATTTGTATGTTCATAGCACCCTTGTTGGTAGAATTAGACAATTAGTGTAGTGAGTGAGAAGTGGAACGACCTACATCGGAACGCGAATCGATTGTCGATAACTCCCGGCTAATCAGCACGCGCTAGGAAATACGCATTATGTGCCTTAAACACCGTCCGGGCTAGTACAATTTGTACCTAGTACAAAGGCACAGTACCATTGTACCTTACCATTGGTACTAGCTGTAAATATGTCAAGAAAACGAGATCTATATATGATTTAAAGAGTGTGTCTACTTACAGAAATTGTCTAGTGATGCATAAACGTGTAATATTTTCCGTTTGTTTTTCGGTAATGTGAAAACTGTTGATTTAATCTGTGTTAAATTTATACATAGACTGTCTATCTGAATCACTGTTGTTTACATGGGTTAGTTTAGTAGTAGTATGTTATATGGGGTATTAATACTATGGTATAAAGTATGCTTTGTTATCTGGGAATTGATCAATTGCCAAATATGCTTAATTAAGATAATCGTTTTTTTTAAGAAAACGCTTCTGAAATTACTTATTATAATTCAGATTATAGCCGGATTAAATTCGACTTAGTCTATATGGTGGATTATATAATTGAACATGCTAGCAATGGGTGTGGCATGGTAATTCCCCTAGAACCATCTAGGATCTACACATTAAGCGTCTTACTTGCAAAACATTGTCCCTTTTTTTCTGCATGTGGAAATCATGAAATGATCCCCTCCGCCGAGGGCTACGACGAAGCGGTATGTCAGACTTTTACTAACTAAAACCCCATACATGTTCCTGCTGAGCCATTAGGTGCCGGAGGCCGCGGGACCTCGAATAGACAACTACTGTTACCCCAGCAGGTACAACATTGTACCTTCCAACACTTAATTAACCTCCACCCAGTTCCAATAACATATACCACATTGCATAAAGGATACGAATGGTGTACAACCCGCTTTATCAGTTTTCCATAGTTCAAGTGCCTATTCACCTATAGGCTCATACGGAGTTTTATGCTGCAGCTTTTACAGACTAATTAAAAACCGCACTATTTATATTTTCCTGCTACTTACAAAGTTCGCTTAAAACTTAATGATATCCAAATCATATTCATGAAAATATAGGAAATAAATTCAGATATTTCTGATCGATTTGCTTAGAAATCAAAATTATATTAATAGTAATTTTAATATTACATGATTATACATCGATAAAATAGACCTAGGCGTGCATAAAATGTCATTTATAGCTCTATTGTTAAGTATTTTAGTACTGTGTTGGTCAAATAATGGTATTTAACTATCCGAATGGGGTTATTTATTGTGACAAATACGAAATGACCAATTACATAGACATCCACGTACAACCACAAACACGTCTGAAATTCTATATGAGCTCGAACGTACGTTGCTACTCCTGAGGACTAAGATGATCGCCTCGCTTCAAAGTACAGCCGGCAACCGCACCTCTCCAACTTCTTCCGTGTCGGCATAACTGGTTATTAAAGGGAGGTGCAGTAAGGAGTTAATTGGAGAGGATTAGTATGGGATGAGGGGAGTTAGAGGATAAGTGGGAGAAAGTCATGCCATAGTGGAAAGATTGGTCAATGAACGTAGGTGAGCAAAGGCTGATTGTCCAGGGTGCGCCGGGCGAACATGTAACGTCGCGACACTCGAGGAGGCTCCTTCTACGCACCCCACCTCTCCAACTGAAACACAAGTAATGCCTTACGGCGGATTATGAAAGCAGATTATATCGTTAACCTTCTGGTAATTAGCAAAGATACATAGAAATCTAGTTGATCGATAAGAATAAATAACATTAAATAATAATTCATAAATATATGTATATATAGCAATAGAGTGCTTTCAAAAAAGGATAAACACAAATCCATACGCACATCTACTTAATTTATCAAATTCAAAAATAAACACCAAACGATAGAACAACGGCAATGTTCATTACGTACATGCTTTATATAACGCTCAGTTTTTCTTTCCATCGCAAAACATTTTTTCATACAAAATTCCTTGTACCATATTTTTTATGCCCGCGAAGCAGGTATAGCCTGTTATTATTATGATTCTTGTGCACGCTCGACCCGACGATAAAAATATTATGAGCCGCCTTCAACGCAGGGTTAAGACGTCAGGATCGCTATAAAGAAAGGAAAAAATGATACAACACTGTACGGGTTTTTGATACTGTGTTTTTACTTGCCGTTTATACACAAAACATGTATGGAGTATGGTACGTGTGTAATATAATTTTTAGACATATGAACACAGTTTTACTGTATAACGGGTACTCGTGATCAACGTGTTTTGAAAAAGAGCTATAGTTCGACCAGGGAAGCACCACCGCATCTATGTTAGAGCTTAGATAGGAGTTCGGTCGTGTTTGCGATTGTACGTGGATGTCTATGGGCTGCGACTACTTAACATCAGGTGGTTTACATGCTAGTTTACTACTCTTCTCACATAAAAAAAGTTAAAAATAAAAAATTGTAGATCCCAACAGCAGTGCGCAGATTAAAATTTCAGTGTAAAAGTTTTATAGTGTTAGAATAGCGTCATAACACCCAACTGCAAGGGGTCTTAACGTCCCGTTATATGCTACTCTATATATAGCGTGCTCTCTTTATTTAAAACGATTTCCACCCGGAAATTGGCTTTACCTGCGTGCAAATTAATATTTACTGTAAAGCTATAAAACCGTTTATAGTTCTGGACTGTGGTCATATTTCCATACCCGAGGTTATTTTTATAATAGCTTTTACCCGCGCCTTTGCTCGCGGCCAGATCATTGCAGCGAATAATAACTAAAACAAGAAACTGTTACCTAACCTTAAAAAATGGAAATAGTTTTAGTATTGCTCATACGAGTAAGTGACAAAACAAAGTAACATAAAGTATACAAAAAGACAAAAAATCTCCTTTATCTAGAATATGCAATAAATATAACCGAGCACGTGCATTAATTGAAGTTTTATCAACTAAGAAGTCATTTACTTTTTTTTATTATGAAAGAGTAAGAAACGGGCATGCAGGCCACTTTATGTTAAGTGGTCACTGCAGCCCATGGACAACCACGTCCAATCTCAAACAGACCTGACTGAAGTTCTATTTGAGATTGGACGCGGATGCGTTGCTACTCTTGAGGGCTAAGATGGTCGCCTCCAATAGTGTATATCCGGTAACCACAGCTCCCCAACCGAAACACAATACATGAAGAACATGTTGCTTTACGGCGAGTTATGAGGGTGGCGGTGGTACCGCCCCGGGCGAGCTCTAACGGCTCTACCAGCTTTTGTATGGAGTGTCTAAATGTTAAGAGATGTTAGGCAGTCGCTGCAGCCCTTGGGCATCCACATACATCCTCAAACAAGACTGTCCTGGCTGAGCTTATATCTACATGCATTATTATTCTTTCTCCATTTCTCTAACCACAACATAAGAGTTATTTTACTATGAATTTTGAGGGAAATGATGGTACCTCCATTTAATACGTTTAGATCCACCGCCTAAAATACTTATCTACATATAATTGTTTTCGGTGAGAGCGTTACCCCTGATACGTGTATTGACTCTTCTTCTGTGGTGGCTTTAGACTCTAGACAACGTTTATTATTTTCAACACACGCTGTATAATTTAGACGTGGTAAAAAAACTGTTTAAGTATTGTTAACCCATTAAATATGTGTTCATTACGTAAGGTAATATATAAATATTCATGAAAATATTCCACTTTTGATTCTAAACGTATTAAAAATGATAAAAGTATGATATTTTTTTATTTAATATAAATTTTTTTATCGATCCATCCACTATCCTTTTGAGGTCTACATTTTTATATGGCCCCTCCCTTCCCCCCTTATTGACACCATATGTAGGGGACCTGTGGTCTAACGGCAATAGTTTCCTGATGTCTTACGTCTTCTATCTTTTGCCAATTTCTTTTTGTCTAATCTCTATTAAAATATGTTTAAACTTTAGTACTCACTTCACTCAGACATTCTCACAAGATTATCTTTTGTACCATGTACTTATCTTTTACGCTTACATAAACGTAAAAGATATAAGTACATACTGATATGTAGATTCAGGTAAGTGAATAAATGGATACGTGTTTATATTAAAATGTACTGTAATGGCATTATTTAAACCTCGCCTCGGGTCTTTCCATCCCATTAGCAAAGAACGCTTTCTCTTTAAAACAGCTTTTCACGCGAGATAGCTTAATCTGCTCTATTTTACTTAAATTTTATAACCCTAACACCTATGCAGAGATTAAAATTCAGAGAGAGCGTGTTTATCGCAGCGACGATGGCGCGATTAACCTTACCCGTTGCCCGCTTGGGACCTGAGCGATTTCGGGTTATTTGGGTTTTCCAACCACTAAAAATTCCCTCAGGAGCTTTCTTCTTTGCTTGAGGAGAACGCCGTGACCTCGTAACGAATGTAACTGGTGTTGGAACGCCCTAATCGGGCTCATTAGAGCTTCTCTCTCTGCTCGGGCCGTGGTCCTTGCCTAGTTTGTGTTTCGGTTGGGGAGGTGTGGTTGCCGGACACACATTATTGGAGGCGACCATCTTAGTCCTCAAGAGTAGGAA
>DWON01007733.1:0-12658 GCA_018251015.1 Phocides pigmalion okeechobee
TGTCCATGGGCTGCAGTGACCACTTAACATCAGGTGGTCTGCATGCCCGTTTCTTACTCTTTCACAATAAAAAAAAGTGTTTAGTGATATTTAAGGTTTAACTATCCATCCATCCAGCCTTTACCCGTCTACTGCTGGACATAGGTTTATTATAGGGACTATTTAAGATTACATGTGGAGATCCATGAAGTCCAGCTATCGTTTAACATCATGCCTACACGTTCTTTTTCTCCTCTTCGTCCATAAACATAAAAATATAAAAGGGATAACATGTTTATTTGATATTTTAAAACAAGCGGTGTTGGTTTGGCTTCTCGTCAACCATTAATTATTAACAAAATGAAATTAACGAACTGTAAAATATAACTTAAATTTCACACGCAAAAATATGTTGTATTTGTACAATTGTAAATGTTCTGTAAATATTTGCTTTAACTAATTTACATAATTTTATACGCAGGCGTGATTCAGTTCAAATTATGCAATCCACAAAAATTACGAGTAATATCGCCTATTCATAATATCATCATAAAATCTTCATAATATACATGCACTGCAACATGTACACATTTACTACACATACACATTAAACTAACCGAGTTTGTAGAAGTGTAAGTTAGAATTGTCTATGGATGGCAGAGACATTTAAATAATCTATTCGAAATATTATCTGTGGATATTTCTTATTATTAAGCGAAGATTTTGTTTCGGTTGGAGGCAAAATTGGAGCGTTTACAAGCGAGGCGACCATCTCAGTCCTCGGGAGTATCAAGGTATCTATAGACGACGACTATCGAAGACAGGATTTTAGTTTGGTTTGAATTTGGACGTAGATATGGGACTACAGGGACAGGTGGCCCTAGTCCTCAGGTGTAGCAAATTTACGAATGACTTTAGACACAACATTAGATCTGTCTGAGAGTATATGGATGTCATTGGGCTGCAACAACTAATTAAAACTTGTAATGGATGCTCGTTTTCTGCTCTAGTCACAAAAACATGGTAAAAGTTGTAAACAAAAACGCGGATATCACAAGATATGTGTTGTCTTTTTGACACCGGGGAATAAACTCCAATCACAGTTTGATCGAATGGAGTAATAGTATTTGACTTGGCGTGAACTTGATAAATGTAGTTTACAAGTTACGTAACTAAAGCCTAGGAGACTGTATGTACACTTTGATTCAATTAAGTCAGGCTTTGATAGATCACTTGTAATGTGCTAAATATAGATTTGTAAAACAAAAATAGGACATTTAATATAAAAAACAAATCTATTTAGAGGTATTGAGTAGTAACTATCATATTTACAATGATGAAAATCTTAAAACTAATTATTATAAAATCCTAACCCAAACAATCTAAAGGGAGTCCGTGCCCATGTCCATTTAAAGGTGGGAGAACTATAGTTCGACCGGGGAGGTATCATCACCGCCTTCGTAATTCCCCATAAAGCATTACTTCTGTTTCGGTTGAAGACGTGCGGTTGCGGCTACACTTTGAAGCGAGGCGACCATGTTAGTTCTCTGAAGTAGCAACGTATCTACGTTCGAGCACAGATAAGATTTCGGTCGTATTTGCGGTTGTACGTGGATGTCTATGGGCTGCAACTACTTTCAGGTGGTTTGCATGCTCATTACAGACTCTTTTCACATAAAAAATTACTGCCAGTTATGTAACGATTAATTGATTGATTGTCAATCAAAAATAATCAATCGTGAGTACCCGGTATGTAGTAAAAATGTATAAATTCCGCGATTAAAATCGTAAAACAACACATTTTTGCTTTTAAAATAAACCTAAACTATATTAAATTATAAAAACCAAAATTTAAAACATAATTATTATAGCAAAAAAATAAAAAAAAAATTTAAAAATAAAATGCTGCATCCACATTACTGTCCTTGGGATAAGTTCCCAGAAAACTGGCAACATTACCTTATTTGCCTTTTTTTCCGCGATTATGATGTTAAAATCATATAGGGTACAGTATGGTGGTAAACGCAATAAATAAATAAACACTGTTTGGACGTTTGTTTAGTTATAAAAGTTTTCGGATTTCATTTTGTAAATAATATAAATAACTTTATTACATTAATTTGAGCTACAATTATTTGGAGTTCGCTGCAATCAATCTTGATTGTTTCGTTAATTATTTCGTAGCGGTTGAACGAAACAGATTTGTTGTATCTGAGTAATATTTTACGTAACTCGTTTTTCAGTAGCCCTAACAATGTTTATATAGTGTAATATTTTTTTTAGGTTGGAAAAGTTGGAAACGGGCGTGCAGAAAGCTAACTATACATGTAACTAAGTTCCTGTCTAACGTCGTCAATACATAGATGTGTTGCTACTTCTGAGGACTGAGATGTCGCGTCGCTTGTAAGTGTAGCCGGTAACAATTTGACCACCCGAAATTTCGGCAATCAGAAATCATTAATCGTGAGTACCCGTTATATATTAAAATCATATTGAATAGATCTAAACTTTCGAGTACCCGTTAATTTGTAATGTATCCATTCCGCAATGACATTAGTTTGAATAGTTGTGAAACTTAAACACACTGACTAGCTTAAATAATAAGTTTTAATTTTCTAATTGCAAATGTAAAAGACAAGCCATTAATAAATAATAAATAATTTAACATCTGATGGTCTGTAAACTCTGCTACTTCTCCAGCATAAAAGAACGCTAAAATCTATATACCTTATGTTTGCAGCCTCATTGACATAATTTCCCCAACCCATGAGTGGAGGCGTGGTGAGAGCCAGGGAGTACGTCCAGATGAAGATGATGGAAGCTGCAGCACTCTTGGAGCTGAGGTGGCGAGATCTTAGAGGCCTGGTCACCATCATGTAGCGTTCGAAGGAGATTACTGTCAATGTCGTGATCGAGGTTATCCCTGAAACAATGAGACAGATACAAAGAAATGAAAGTCACTCAACCGATTCATTATTCACAAATCACTAATTTAAAGAACTATTATAACAACGAGACGTAAGATAGTTCCTAGATGTTGTTCGCACGGCGGCTTGCCCTTCAGTAAGCGACTCCGCCGCGCACAGCACCACCTAGACTCTGTCGTAGCGCCATCTTGTCCCGATAATGCTTGCGGCTCGTTTATCAATGCAACTCCCGTACTATTGACCTCTCCGACAAATACATTTGTGTTGTACGTGCGAACAAAAGTGCTGTATTGACGTTGGAGCTACAAGATTCGGGGCGGACATTATGTCTGTGTTTTCATAGTAATACACAGTTTATAAAAAATACAATATTTCAGTGTTAGCGCATCTTCAGTGCAACAAATACACTCCAGTTTAGTGCCGCCTGCGAACACTGACTCGATCTAATATATTATAAGCTTCGCAGTCAAAGTGTTAAAAAAACAAAAGTAAAAAATAAAGGAGGGTTATATAATCTGTTGCTTATCACCATTACTTTAAAGTGTTCTAAATATTTTATATACGACGAACAAAGTCACTTATAGTACCTACATGTACACTATTTTACATACCAGACGTACAGAGTAAACATATCTGTCCCTTGTAATTAACTTATCGAATTTCGGTACCGATTTTCCTCTACTAGTTCCAAAATATCACGTGGATTCAAAACCAATTTTCTATTTTTTGACACAAAGTTCCCTACACATGATAAAGGTAAACTGAGATGCGAATTTGTGACATGCAAAGGTAAAAGGTTCTCTCACTTTGAAACATTATCGGACGGATAATGATTACTTACAGACGAAGTATTGAACAGACACCTAATACGTGTACACTCCTTTTATTTTATGAAATGATGAGTGATGGAAGACGGTACGTGATTACTGCCACTTATAGACAAGTACAACAAACTTCATAAAGAATAACAGACCTATGAAGGTTACCACATATACGTTGGTACTCCTAAGGTAATAGTACCATATGTAAGTGAACCAGATACCACACCTTTCTCGAAACGCAAGTAAGCTTTGTGCTGAAAATGGGTATGGCGCAGTTAACTTTGTAAAAATTTAACACTGAATGCCTTAAAATGAATTATAATCAAAACTTAACCCAAAAAATGTACCGATGTTAAAATGTACAAATGTACAGAGTTCGTGCCTACGCAGCATGATGCCAAGAATGCTGGGTACATTTCTGCGCTAAGTAGCAATCGCAATGCTCTCTGATCGGGATATGAACGTAGATCAAACGTTTGAGTTTGAGAAGTAAAGAAATATAACAAATAGACAAGACTACATGGAATTCTAAGTAATATTTTTAAGATAATATGTTTTGAAGGTTATAAAACTAAAGTCGGACTGAAGAAGTATTTTTGTTTCGACATGAATCTTGTATTTAAGTGGTTACCAATTACAAGCAAAGCGACTATTGTAGTCCTCAGGAGTAACAACGCATCTACGTACGGAGATAGGACTTCAATCTTCAGATGTCCATGGACTGCAGAGACTACATAACTTAGCATCCGGTGGTCTGTATGTTAGTTGCTTACTTTTTATATAATAATATCTTAATAGTCGAATTTAACCCTATTGGCACGAAAAAAACATCCACGAACAAGAAACTTGATCAAAAATATACTTTTTGAGTCTGATTATTTCAAAAATTTTGCAGTTCAATAAAGCTATTAGAGAACTTAAAACAATTGAGGATTTATTAACTTCTAAATGTACACCTTCACGCAATATAACAATATATGAAATATTTATTGCTAAACTAGTCTCTTAAACTCGGAAAGATTTTCTTATCAGAAGGCAATATTTCAGATAGTAAAGCCTACTTGGTACTAAAATTATCATAATGGACCATTGTCTTTTTAGTTAAGTCTTAGGTAAGCTAGGTACTTTAGTATTAGACCTTGGAATAACTACGTAAGCCTATGCCAGCCTCGTAAATCTGCGAACCTATTTTTTATTTTTTATGTCTGTTAGTCGCTCTTTTATGTTACGAAAACTGAATGCGCAAGCAAATTAATTTTACGTTTCCTTTGTTATGTGCGAAGAGTTGCAAATGATTATGTAAGTGCCAGATATTTAGTAATTTCTAAAATCTATGGGCATCCATATATAACCTGAAACAGAACAGAACTTATAACGTCATACATAGATGCGTGGCTACTGCAGAGGATTAAGATGTCAAAGACTACCATTGAGACAAGACGTCTTCTTGTCTCAATGGCAGTTGACATCTACAACTAACACCGACCTCAAAAATATTTTTGGTGTGGGAGAGGGGATTTCTAATGCTGTCCTATCCCTTGCAGAATGTCTGCTCTCGTGAGACTGTTTCGGAGAAATGTCTGGTCTCTTAAGGGACGGGAGACAACAAGTGAGATGACTCTCTGTTATAAATAGCTATATTAGACAGTTACCCAGCATACTGATAGATTCTCTCTTGCACAATGCTTACTGAGCTCTTCTCGGTGCAAGTGCTTTTAACATTTGTACATAACGTTAATGACAGATGATCTTCGTCTTAAATTCGTAACTCCCGTACTTCATGAGAAGTCACACAGTAATCCGAGCATGCAGTGTACCAAATGGTAGTAATAACCACTCGACGCTTGCACGCTCAATCTTAAAAAATAAACAAAATTGTTCACTAATACTATTTTTAAATATAACAGATATTTGAATAAACGGGAAAGTAAGTTAAGTTATAATGGCGGTAAATTAATGAACCTAATTAAAATGTTTGATCAAGCGCTTGCCTGGTGACTTACAATTTGCTAATTAATGCGTCTCTTCTAATATTAGCATAACAAAAGCGCGATTAGCCGTGATTTAATGCGGTATAGTTGGGGGAACGTGTATAGAACAAATAATTCAATAGTGTATTTTACATAAGAGGCTTAAATATTCCTGACTAGCAATTTACCCGTACTCTTATCTGATCGCCGCCGCGCTGACGCTTGTACATATACATTTGTATGTATGTGTATGCGTGTGTGTGTGTGACACGTGCCACAGTGTCAGATCTTAAATTGAGCCTGTAGTGTGTGGCTTGGTATAAACTTTTGAAGGTGATAGAACAATAATAATAATAAGAGAAGTACCACAGCCGCCCTCATAATTCACCGTAAAACAAGTGGCAACGGACCTGTGGTCGACTTTAGATGGAACTTTTGTTCTATAAGGAGTTGGTTATAGGTGACAGTGAATAGCAATGTACTAAAAGAAAATAGTTTGCAAGCTCGTATACTCTTTCCGTTACGTAAAAGGGTAAAATGATCATATCATCATATGGAACACGATAATCTGGGCTCCAATCGTTTTTGAGGTTGTTTGTGGATTTCTTTAAATTATGATCACTTAAAAATAGGTGGGTTATATGCAGTTGCGTTGCGTGGATGCGGCGGGGCAGAAGATAAATATGCCGCCCTCTTATTTAGGTATTTCAATTTAATGGATACCATACATTACATATATGAGTACTAGAGAAATTTTCGGCAAGAACAGTCTTCATTATTTTGCGTTATACAGGTTAGAATTTTAATAGAATTCACTCTCGCTGTTTATTAGTCGGAAACAATCTAAGGGCAAAATAAAAGACGTGGAATCCTCACGGGTCAGTATAGACAGTGTTGCCAGTCGCTACAAAATATCATTAAAAGAAAGGGAATACGTCACAGTATAAGTAATAAAAAAATCCGTGCTCTTTTCAATCTGTTTGAATTCGTAGTTGCGATAAAAATATGAAATGGTTGAAATATTTACAAAATATTTTTAGTATTTATTGAAAAAATTCGTCGTCCCCTAAAAGTGCCGCCGGGGCGGGTCCCCTTGCCGCCCGCCCTACGCTACGCCACTAGCTGTATGCACGTACGCTACATCATCCTAATACACAAAACTTACCAAGTAAAGCCATGAAGAATCCGTATAGAACGCACATGGTATGCCCGAAGATCCAGCGGTGGAAGAGCGCGGAGATAAGAGTAAACGGGTTACCCAGGACTGATACCGAGAAGTCGGAGCAGACCAGATTGAACAAGATTATGTTCAAGGGCGTCCATAACTGGAAAAGAACAAAACTTTGTTTTAATTAATTATTTAATTCTTACTTAATAAGCACGGATAAATCAATTACACTAATAAAAATAATAATATTGTCACATAAATTAATATAATTAATATTCAAAATTTAGTCAATTAAATTCATCAATGATAAATAAAATAAAAAATGTTTGTTATGAAAATGATAAATAGAATAAAAATGTTTTTTCATGTCAGAAGAGTAGCAAACGGGCATGCAAACGACCTGACGTTAAGAAGTCGCGGTACAGTCACAAACTCAACCGAAATCATATCAGAGCTTGAACATAGTTACGTTACTCCTGAGGACTAAGATGGTCGCCTCGCGCGGTCGAACTATAGTTCTCCCACCTTTAATTAAAATGACAGTAAAAATGATATAAAATAACAAATATAAGTTTTTTTAAACACTACTGTGTTCTGATTTGAATGCTGCGATTTTTGTACGGTAAGGAATCATCTCTTATACTATTATAATTACTTATTCAGATACATTTCGCAATTTAAATCACGCATCGGATATTTAATGTTCCTCCGCCGAATCTTGATCTACCAACCGTCAAAAGATACTTTACCATAATAATATTTATATATTGTACGTTCGGTTGCTACTTCTATGATGTAGAATTGTAGTTTTATAACTAAGTTTTTATAATGTGACTTAGTTATACAGGAATATGTTATAAAATGTATTTTATATTTTTTTATATAGTATATTTAACTTTTTATTATGTTCTTAAAATTAATTATACTAAAAGCCTAACCCAAGCAATCTAAAGAGATTCCGTGCCCATGCGGCACGTTTCCAAGGACAATTATAGTATATTGGATCATAAATATATGTTTTATAGGTATCGAAAATGGTATCAGTCGTTACTTTGCGAGAATTATTGGTCTTAATATGTATGTAAATGTATGTAGTGGTATATATTTTACTCTCTTCACTTTTTCCTACCTACATGGGGTATGTTTTGAAATATATACCATTATATACGGTGGTAGAGGATTGTTACATAGTATTTTGTAATAATAACTTAATTTTATGGATATTTAAGCAACCTTTTTGTGTTATTTCTACTTTATCGTAACTTCGAAGTTTATTGTAGTTTTCATTAAAAAGTTTTTATAATATTAGTCTTCATAAATGAGCCAACTTAAACTTTCCCTTGAAATTTTGACGCAACTAATTTAAAACAAACACTTTAATCTTCTTTCCATACAAACGTATATTTATGTAATAATTTCGTCGTCATAATTTTTTAGCACGCGGAATTTCCTTTTATTTGGTAACAAAGTATAGCCTTATTTCATATTTCTTTTATCATAAGAAAGGAAAAAGATCAAAGTGGAATATTATGATAATTTGTCTGGTTTTTTATGATGGAAAGTAGCTTATAAGCGTGCAGGTCATCTGATTTTTTAAATGTAAAAAGAGTAGCTAACGAGCATGCAAACCACCTGATATTAAGTAGTGGCTGCTTATAGACATCCACGTACAACCACGAACACGAAGGAAATCCTATCTGAGCTCGAACATGTGTACGTTGCTACTCCTGAGGACTAAGGTTACCTTGCTTCAAAATGTAGCCAGTAACCGCACCTCTCCAATCGAAACACAAGTAACACTTTACAGCGGATTATGAGGGCGGCTGTGGTATCTCCTCGGTTCTCCCACCTTTCAATCTGATTTTACTACAAGTAAATCCACTTTAATTAACACAAAATGGGCTTTGACTGTAGAATATTAAAAATGGCGTAATTGTGCTTCAAACGCGCTGTTTGCAAAGGATTGTTTACCGTTACGACAAAACGTCGACAAGCCGTTAATCTTCCTTTTTGAGCTTTAAGCTTTTTGGGTGCGGCTTCCAAGCTTTTTGTTTGTTATTCTGAGGTATTTGATAAACAGTAATATAGACATGTATTATCCTGGTTTTGACGATATATTTTTTATATGTATGGAAGAGTAGCAAACGAGTGTGCACGTCATCTTATAGTAACGGTGTCTGCAACTCATGGACATCTATGTCCAACTTCAAACATGTCTAAAGTCCTGCAGCCGGCAACCACATCTTTCCAACCGAAATACATGAACTACTTTAAGGCAGGTTGTATCATGTCATAGGTCTTCAACTTAAGCTATTCAAAATGAATATATAGCGACTTTCACCCCTTTTACTCGATTAAGGGATGAATTTCAAAACTTGCTCAGGCATTTTTATATAATAAAGAACACATGTATGAAATTTTTGCCTTTTTACCATAATAAATACATCGAGATGGATTTTCGAAAAATGTTGACTTCAATCTTTCTTTTTATGAATACAGCACATTCACAAAAAGAAAAATTAAAAACGTGTTTGCATTTTGGATAACAGTTTGCACGTCTCTTCTCCAAAACGAAACACTTTACGAGTCGATGGTAGTTTATTGACGTTTAACAAGAGTTCTGTAAAGAATATACTTCGAATAAAAAAATGATTTTGATTTTTTAACTGACCTATCTTACCTAAATAAACAAATCAAATGGAATCTAATCTCTTTATTTGTGAATATAGGTGTTACAGGTATTACAATTTCATAAAGTGCGCTATATACAACCCTTTTGGGTATATAAATAACATAATTTAAAAGTCCTATTGGAAATTATTAAGAGAAATAAGTATCATTACCATTATTTACATTCACACGTGTCATTATTTACATCAAATCAAATCAAATCAAATCAAAAATCTTTATTTTCTAAATAAGGTACAAATATGTTGGAATGTCGTTTTTAAAAAAAACGTTTATTTTGCACTTCCGGCGGGCAAATATGTTACATAAATAGTCACGTAAATGTAATTGTGTTCATTAAAATATTAATTACCATTACCAGACATTAAATATTCATTAATCTTCATTAGAGTTCACTTTAGAATTTGATTTATACCAGTAGTAACATTTTTATTTTGATTTGACCACTTTTGATTGGCTTCAAAATGGATTAGGTTCAAAAGAGCTTTTGCCTATTTCGATTTTACACGATGGACTGCAACGCAATTATGTTTCGAAATAGGTTCCTTCTCTTTACGCTTTTGAAGCCTTACTCTGTTTGTGTATTGGACTTTAATTAACTCACTTTAAAGTTATATGCGGTAGAATCAGGATCTAAAATTGAAGCTGGTATCTCTTTCAGTCTTGACTGTGGTGGTCTCGTATGTTTGCCGTGAATGGAATGTTGAATTGTATGTAATGAATGCCAAATGTAAGTACCGTTGCGTGTGTCAGAATTTGGATGGGTGACCGTTGATGGTAAAATATGCGTGCTCCCGTGCTCGACGGTCCCGGTTATGGCAAATTTGATGGATGGGCGATTTTATGGATCGAATTCTGTTTTTGTGTCTCTGTTTCTGTTTGTGTTTCTATCGATCGAATGGTCAATGATTATCATATATTGATCATAGTAGGTAATCAACCGAGGGATTGGTATCGAAGGGAGGAGCCGTGAAACTGTTACTCTGATAATCTTCCATAAAGCAGTTTTTGTGTGTTCTCAAAACAAGCCTTGCAGTTTTCTTAGAATTCACGCCTAACTCTAAAATAACTGCATTTGAAAAAATACACGCTGACAAATAATTCTCAAGTTCTTTCTTGACGATTCTTAGGTTCAGTTAATTCTCACAACACGTGTTACGATTTGTCTATTGCTATCACGTTTAGAGACTCACTCATGTCGATTCACAACTTCATACATGTTGATTTAATGCTATTCATCTCGCTCCACGTGTATTCCATAGCACACGTTATACGCATTTATAAACGTTTATGTATAATGTGTAACGTTCACACACATAAATGCTTAAATACTTTTCACATATTCCAAGCTATTCAGCCATAAAGAATATTTTTTCAAGGTGATATTACCTGTACAGTTGAGCGGGAAGGTACCACCGTCACACCATTCCTACTGTGAAGTTTACTTGCGTTTCAATAGAAAGGTGTGATTGCCGGATCACAAATAAGGCGACCACTTTAGTCCAACTTAGGCTGAAGAGTCCATTAGTCCAAACACTAGCAACGCAACTGTGATTAACTTCAAGTGAGAGTCTTGTTTTTTGTAGACTTGGTTTCAGTCCATGGGCGGCAGTGACCACTTACTATCATCAAGGTTGCATGTTCGTTTACTACTCTCTTCTTATAAAAAATATGTATTTGCTGATTGAGGTTCCAATTAAGTCTGCCTACTTAAGCAATCTTGAGCACAATGAGAAGTGTCGCTTTTGATTCTCAACAAGCGTGCTGAATTTTCAACAACTGATGTAAACTTGACCTGGTCTGAACATATCCATACTGAGTTGTTTGGTAATATAAATATAAATTTAGTATTTATGATTTAATAGGTATAACTTAGCCTTACGAAAGAAATCTTCGTAATAGAGTTAAATAATGGTTGGCAAATTATATATTATTATTCATCAGTTTGTAAGTTACAAAATTGACATTTTACATATATGCTCTTGTTAATAATATTTATGCGAGAAGATTAGCAAATGAGCATGCAAACTGATGTTAAGTGGTCGCAGCCCATAGACATCTACGTACAACCGCAAATACGACTGAAATCCTATCTGAGCTCGAATGGAGATACGTTGCTACTCCTTAGGAATAAGCTGGTCGCCTCGCTTCAAAGTGTAGCCGGCAACCGCACCTCTACAGCCGAAACACAAGGAATTGCTTTACGGCGCATTATGCGGGCAGCGGTGGTACCTACCCGGTCGAACTGTGGTACTCCCACCTTTATTTGTGGTTGTTTGGAAATTCTACCTTTAATGCGGTAAAATAGAGGTGTAAAGGAATGAAGAAGAAACTAAAACTATTGTAAATTTGTGTGAATTTGATTTGTTTTACAAATTTGGTTCAAATAAACATGTACATTCCTATATTAATAATAGTAGTCCGGACCCCACGGACTAAAGTCTTCAAATTTTATTTATTAAATGGCGGCATGGCAAAATTTTTTTCAAAGAAATAATACCAATTTTGATCGACGCCGCCGGTAGCAAGAGGGTTGGTTCATATCTCGCGCAGATAATTGCGGTTGTTATTCAAAACGGGAATGCAGCTAGCGTTTTGGAACCATGCCGCATGGGCACGGACTCCCTTTAGATTGTTTAGGTTAGGCTTTTATTTTAACTAGTTTTAAGATTTTCATCATTATAGAAAAATGTTAAGTGATTAATAAAAAGCTATATGATTGATTGAAATGTATTGTGATTTGAATATATGCGTGAAAAGCCGCAAGTAAAAGCTAGTGTTAAATTAACTCTTATCATCGATCTATTACAGTCCCACTGTTCTAATTTCGTAGAGAGACATCTAGAATGGTGCCGTATGCAATTAAGCTCATTAATTAGACGGGTTCGAGTTACTGGCATTCTCACGTAACGAATGTTGTGAATCTTCACTGTATATTTTTTAAATTCCAATATAGTTTCGGAGTACTCGTAAGTAATATAATGTACTATATTTTTACAGTATAGTATTTAGAACTAAACTTAAAATTTAAAAAAAAAGTAAGTAGCCGCCATTTTTAAAGGTGGTAGAGCCGTTAGAGCTCGCCCGGGGCGGCTCCACCGCCAC
>DWON01007734.1:0-12658 GCA_018251015.1 Phocides pigmalion okeechobee
GCCCGATAACTCACGCCATATCACATGATCGAATACTCGTACAACAGGATGGATAACCTAGCCGAAATGGATGAAGTACCTTTATATCGTATAATGCATCACTACTAGAGACTAAAATTTCTTTATTATTCGCCCATGATGTGGATTTATTCGATTCTATTCCATTTTCTATATCGACAACGATAATATAAAAATGTTCTAAACATGAAATAAAAATCCTACATTTTCCCTCCTCTCTTTTATGGTTTCAAATTATTGTATAGCTTTGGCTCATAATGAATACATAATGTTTAATACACTTTAGAGTTATTGACCGATATGATTAGCGTTACGCATGTGTCATCATATTACCGATATTGTATGTACATAATACAGTCTATCAGTAATATGATATAAAATAGTTTCAAATATCGACCCTGCATCAATGAAATATCGAGTTTCAAATCGATACGCCCTGTATCGATCTTATCGTCCTTATCCTGGGTGCAATGTCGCCGCATCATTATGTTCTATCTATTGAACGCTGAACTTGTATTTCGTATCACAGAATAGGGCTATTTGATCCTTGTACGAAACTTTCATTTCTATCCAATAGGAGACACTTACAGACTACTATAGCCTCTATTGTGCTTGGAAAAGTGTTATTACCTACAGTATACATATACTGTTACTGTTTACGGTTTTAAAGTAATGTCATCGAGGAATTGTAACAGTTGGATGGCTCATGATCACGACTAAACTTAAGTTGAGCTGTGACTATGAGCCATGCAACTCGTTCGAAATATCGGCTATTAAAAAGTGTTAATCGTGATTAACCGTTATGTAGTAAAATGTACAGTTACTGTTTTTATAAACATATTTTTTGTATTTTTAACGTAAGAATAGATGTAAGTAAGCATACATGCCTTTATATTTATTGAAATAATTATGTCATGGAAGCAATTAACAAAAGTTTTTTTCATGGTTTACACAATGATCATTCTGGACGCGGCTGACACAGTATAAACGGTTGTACATTAACAAAGGACTGAAGTTCTACTGAAAGTCGAACATTCACGGAGATTCATTGCTATTCCTGAGGATTAAGATGTAAATGTAGCCTTATAAGTGTAACTGGCAACCAAAGCTCTCCTACCGAAACACAAAAATTTCTTCACGCAATATGACGGTGACGGTGGTACCTCTCCATTATGAACTATAGTTATATATATAATAGTTCTAGGCTTATTGGTAATTTATTTTATTTTGTCAGATAAGGATTAGTAACATTTGTAAAATATGTATAGGAATTTTATCGAGAATTTAATAAAAGACCACGTTCAAGTTGAAATTTTTGTATAAGTAACCCATTCTTGTTTCTTGTTTATTAGTAGAACCAGTATTGGGCTTTAGTATATAAAAGTAATTTGACACAACAAAGGAAACTCTACTTCAACCCGGGACGTTTCAACCCAAAACCCTTTCTGTGGAAAAATACACCTCAGTTATTATTCCGTACATTTATATTTTCCTGTACTCTACAGTTAAGTAATGAAATTAAAAAATAAATATAACGATACATATTTTTGTATAGATAGAATAGAAAGGATCACAATAGAAATAGAAATTTATTAAAATATCAATCAATGCTTATTACAGCCGCTTTCGAGTTTATTTACCCATACTTTACATATTATGGTGACGTCCCCTCTTTTTGAGCAAACACAAGCCTAAAGAGCCTAGCTTAAAGAGGCAATCAAACAGGAGTAGAGCCTACTCTAGCTAAGTCAAAGTCAATTCTTTTTGGTATTTTTATTACCAGTCTCAATATTAAGTTCATAGCTTGTCTGTTCTTGATCACTACATCGTTTCTTCTGAGTTTTATCTCGTTGCGTTCGAGACAGATTATAGTTCTAGTGACGTTCTCGTTAAGCGGTCTAGCTTGAGCGAGTCACTCGTTGATGTTTGCCATATAGTGGCTCCTGGTGAGTCACAGGTTACTGCTGTACATCTAGTGCTAGGTTCAGTCAATTTGTGGTATGGAAGATTTCTTGTTATAATAAGACCACCCACACTCACTCTCATTGCAGTGTGGAATATCTTTTAGCTTGACCCTCGTAAGACAAAAAAGAACAACGGTAAAATCAAAGTCAAACGCAAATGTCATTTATTCAAAGTTAATTCATATAGAAATATTTTTGGATATGAAAAATAAACTACCACCGCTTCAGAAAATCCTCGCTATAGAGAAGAAGTGGCGAAAGAAACTCCATAAGAAATTTGAACCCATCGCCACGCATTGTGTATTACAACGTTAATTACCAAATATCCTTCATAATAACAAATATTTTTTATAATACTTTTAGAAAGCCACGATAAACCAAATACCCAATTTATAAAAAATATGACATAAATTAATTAGTAACAATTTCTTAAAAAACAAATTCTTAAAAAACAAAGTCTTAAAAATTTGTAGCTATCAAATAGCCCCGACCTTTCAAGCCGACGCTATCACTGGAGGCAGAATGGTAATTCAACCCTGGATAAACTTTCGTCGTTATCTAAAATTCATTTAGCTACGCTTGCTCTACGCTGATTAATCTCGTTACTATTTGCGTAGTTTTAACGAAAATCACACGTTTCTGTGTGTAAATCTGTAAATTGCTCAAATTCTAGGTGATTAATATTTTTTAGGGCTTGAAATGGATATAGGTACCTAATTCAAGGATTATATAAATCATAAGCTATACGCAAAAAGCAAAGTCGGTATTGATTGGGAGTTCGATTGATAACCGCTCATAGCAAAATTTAAAGCTCTGCTGTGATTTAGCAGATATGATGATGGCAGTCGATATACATACTCGGACATCGTCGAACGGAATATCGACAGGTTTAACATTTGTTTATATTTATATCATATATTATATCCCAATTTCACTTATTGTGGTAATATCATTATTATAATACAATACCTGATAATCCTTCTCGTTAACTCACCTACAAAACCTCACACTGTAGGTACTGAATTTGTCAAAAGCCAAATGGATTACTTCACCGATTAGTTGGTAATTAGTACGAAATACAAGCCACTATACATTCAAGATGATTTTAACTATTAAATAGATTAAACATAAATTATTTTATCAAGAAATTATAAGGTGACTTTTTTTGATGATTGCGCGCGCCGACTTACCACACGATATAGTTACATGATTAAATATTCAAAATTTAATTGTCAAACAAGTTAATTGACATGTTATGAAGACATGATTAATTGGAAAATTATAATGACGATTAATGATAAATGTCAATTATATCATTAGTTACTAAGTTTCATGGATGTTGTTTATAACGTCTATTGTTGAGGTTTCGTACGTACAATGTCGCGGTTTCTTTAATCTCACCATTTACCTTAACATCCTGAACCATTTGTATTATAAAATGAAGTATAACCACTAAGGCGCGTATTAAGTATTGGAAAATCTTATTACTATACCGACATTTACTTTAAATTTAAAGGTGGGAGAACTACAGTTCGACCGGGGTGGTACCACCGCCGCTATCATAATCCGTCATAAAGCATTACTTATGTTTCGGTTGGAGAGGTCTACTTGCCGGCTATACTGTGAAGTAAGGCGACCATCTTAGTCCTCGGGAGTAGCAACGTACTTAGATAAGTACGTTCGATCTCAGACAAGATTTCGATCCTGTTTGTGGTTGTACGTGGACGTCTATGGGCTGCGACTACTTAACACAGGTGGTTTGCATGGTCATTTGCTCTTATCACATTAAAAAAATACAATTTTAATACTGAAATTAAGTATTTACCCGTCCCTTTAAAATTATTATTACCATAATGACTGATAACAATACAGTTTTCGAAATCGCTTGTTATTTAATCAACTCACGCAAATGACCTAAGGGACTGAAATTTTATTCGGACAGACAACGGACCGGATTAAAACGAAGGCTCTATCTCAACCCAATAAATCACGGTCCCTAAAGATAATAAAAATCTCAGGATATATTATCCATTGAGGACGTTAATTTGTGGAATCTTTTAATGGTATTTTATTTTTATCATGGTAGGATCCACCCTGTTTTAAGCATTTATAGAAGGGTAACATATTTAAAATATCCATGTAACATATGTATAAAGAAATTTTACAAGGCTAGATATGCCCTATTTCCCTAATTCTTTTTCATTTCACTTGTAAAATGTTCAATGTTGTTCAAAGTGGGAGAAATATAGTTTGACCGGGGAAATACCACCGCCGCCCTCATAATCCGCCGTAAAGCATTAATTGTGTTTCGGTTGAAGAGATGCGGTTGCAGGCTACACTTTCAAGCGAGGCGACCATCATAGTCCTCAGGAGTAGCGACGTATCTACGTTCGAGTTTAAATAGGATTTCAGTCGTGTTTGTAGTTGACTACGACTATTTAGCACCAGGTGGTTCGCATGCTCGTTTGCTACTTTCTCACATAAAAATGTTCAATAATTGGGATATACAGAAAAAGGGGCGGAGAGAAAGGTATGATAAAATTATGTGCCATTTGGACTAACAGCTGGACAACCGGACAGATAAACTGATGGACATTACTTTTTAATCACTTCGCTACAGAATCCTCTAAAACACGTATGTATCTAATCGTGGTCTTTGTTTGTGCCCGTAACTGTAATAACTATGATTATATGATAATAAGTCACTTATTTTCTCATTGTTATTTAATACCATCTAATAAGGTACTTTTAATGAGTTATCATATTCGAAGTCGGTATATTCCATGCTTACCTACCAATTATGATCGTGTTTCTATGAACAGGTTTTGTTTGCTCGTCTAACAATAAACCATATATAAATCAGTCGGTGATTTAAAGCTGTCATTATTTCGAAGCGTAGCTCGTGTTAAATACTTTACATACTCCATTCTCTACGCAAAAATGCGGTTGGTCTTTTATATCAGTTTCGTAGCAGTTCTTGTGTGCGCCATGGCAGTGGACCCTGCTAACAGACCATATTACGACCTTAACGATGCACCGGCCCTCTTCGAAAAGTTTATTCAAGATTATAACAGGGAGTATAAGGATGACGCGGACAAACAGGTTCACTATGAAGCTTTCTATGATACTTTGAAAACCTTGAATGAATTGAACTCGGATCCAAAATACGATAGTGCTGTGTATGATATCAACGACTTTGCCGATTACACCGAAGAACAGCGGCAGCAGATGCGTGGATTAATCGCGCCTGTATAAGAATGTATGTATATACACGTTTCATAAATCCCTACTAATATTATAAATGTGAATGTAAGTTTTGTACGCTTTCACGTCAAAACTACTCAACCGATTATCATGAAATTTTGTACATATATTCTTAAAGGTATTAAGAAAGGATATAGGATAGGATAGGAAGCATAGGATGTTTTTTATTAAAAAAATGTATATTAATAAAAATTGGCAGACATGATTGTTTATCAAAAAAAATTATAGTCTAGCAACTTCATAGCCTTCAAATAAATATATTATTGACTATAGCTTCAGCTTATGCTTATAGTTTTGAATTTTTGTATGTTTCATGTTATTTTGTTCTGACTTATAAGCAATATTAAAACTATTTCAGTTTTTGAGATTAGGTACTACTTTATTGTTTTAGTTATTACTCGCTGCAATGATCTTTATTATTTATTTAAGGGCTTCAACGCGACTGAAGTTACGGGTAAAATCTAGTATCACATAATTAAACAAAATAGTATGTGGGTAACAAAAAAAATGTAATAAAAATAACGCCATTTTCATACCTCATAAAATATATTTTTTGCAAGAAACCAAAAAAATAATTATTATTTTTGTCCCTTTTCAAGTATCTCTACGGGATAATCTTTTAAAAAACTGAAACGATTTTATAGGACTTCTAAAGTACATAATAATATATACATAAAATATCATATTAACGACCAGCGTGGCGCAGCGATCACTACCGGTCTACAACACAAGGGGTTCTGGGTTCGATTCCCGCTCATGCCAGGATCTATATGACATCTAAGATTTCTGTTCTGAATTTGCTTGTGTGTTTGTCTCTGTGTCCATGGTCCCCTGATACAACGAGTCCTGTGAGACTGTGTTTAAAAAGCATTATAATGAAATATTTACCTTTGAATTCCAAAATTTCTCCCGACACGAGCAATTAAACGTTCAAAGGGGGCCTCAACCACTGCTTGTTTGTACCCAATTTGTAGATAAATAAAATATTTTAGATTTTTTAATAGGTTTAGGTATACATAACAAGCAATATAAAGGGTTAAAACACCGAATTGAGTATCAACACAAAACTTAGTTCATATGTAAAATATTAAATGTTATTTTAATTGTAATTATTTATTTTATCTTTTATTTTCAGACCTATGAAGATTGTCATCAATATAACTATCGAATTAACCTATTAGCCTGAGGTTAATAAAACTACCGAATTTCAAGCCTGATGTTATGGTAAAATCTGCTTATAAAATAAAGCATTTTTGATACATTGGAAGTTATCTTCATGCACAATGTATAGTATATATTTGTCTAGTTTAACTATATATTGAATATCGGTTTTAATAAATTGATTAATAATTTTTCTGCAAATTGTTTTTCATTAAAATTATTCTCGTTGGAATTTGACTTTATTATATAGTGTATATTTTTAAATATAATATAACATTGATATATATAACTTACTTATTGTTTATGCATTTATAATTTATTACTGTAATAGTTTTATTTCAAACAAACATTGTAGGAATGAATACGTGATTTATCACTTCTGTCGCTTATCACATTATGACACTACACACTCTTCACACAGTTCCCACAAAGGAATCGCGCAAATAGTTGCAATAAATCATAGCTTGTGTAGACTTGTGGAATATTTTTGTAGTAATACTATAATTTGTACCTTGTACTTGTGTAGATCATAAAATTGACGAGTAGGTATAAGCAACGTCGAACCCGGACGAAAATTGGATGGGTTACTTCTAGTGGTGCAATTTCCGTACTTCGAAAGGCACAGGGCAAAATAGTCGGATTCTGATGATATCTATAAATGTAATTAAGCCCTGTCGGAGATAAGCGGTTTAAAAACTTCCGAAAAGGGTTGGCCCTTAAATCATATTCAACTAACACGCATTGAGGTAATGTGATTAAAAATGTTCTAGGCCGCCTAATTTGTGGGACTAAAAAGGATGCAGCCAATTTATTAATAATGTAATTTCTTTTCTTTTATTGTAAATGAAATTATTATTATTATTCAAAATTTAGGCTTTACCTTTTTCCCATTTCTGGGGTTTTATCCAATGCCCCGGGCTTTGGGCCAAACGACAACTTGAGGCGATATTATAATGTTTAATGAATTTAAACTGATGATATGAATTTTCAGTCACTCATCTAATGACAAAAACTTTCTTACTATCCTGCATGTGTTACTTTTTGTATGAGAATAAAAGTTAAGTAATGCATATTTACAGTTTTAAGACTAGTCTGACGTGTTCCTGTAAAAACTACTGTCGCTGATATAACAATAGGGACTGTTTTATTATATTATTAGTATGTATAAAGTATGATTTCAAAAAATATACCGCTGCACAATAAAGTTGGTAGTAGATAGCCTTCCATTTAGATTTGAAAGTAATAGGAAAAGACTCAAGAATTAAAATTCTTTCAATAAATTCGTTATCAATAAACATCCGCCAGCCACTAAGTGGCCCGCCGTCGTCTCCAATTTTCATCTCGGGATTTGGCAATAAAACATCTGGAATATTTAAGAGCAGTAATATAAAATTCCCCAAACATTACTTGCACATTATCCAATAAATTTTGGTACAAATTGTATCCCTCCATAAATTCAGAGTGTATCTTTCTCCCCATCGAAGCAAACATACTGATGTAAAGGGCAGGAGTCGATATCATTACACATAAATTTCACTTATCTCCTTCATTTGGTACAATTTGCTCTCTCCTCTACTTACATAATAATGCCAGGTATCTAAACATCGTTATTAATCTTAGGTCGACAATATATTACGTTTGTTTAATTGGAATTTAGATATCGATTCCCACGGGCGACGGTTTGGAATGGCTATTTACGAACTATATATTAACTATAGCAATTCAGAAACGTTACAATAAATCTAATAAATTAACTTCGCAGCCCTTTTTATGTCCTATTAATAAAGGCATACTCCATCCCCAAGTTATGGGAAAAGACTACTTCTTCAATAAATATTAGGGGGGTACGGATGGATTTGAGTCCTTCAGATATTTTGAAGTATCAACAAGATTTATCGACTGCCAGCGATAAAAGCCGTGATGAACAACTTGGCGTGTTCTCCAAAACATTGAACCGCGTATGAAATTTACCTCTAACCATCACCCATCCTAATCCCAACCTCACCCGACATTAGTATGTTAACCACTTACTCGACTTACTTACTTAGTATTGGTTTACTTAATCGGCTTCTTATAAAGTACATAACCTGCGAGGCTATAATTTTCCTTGATTCGATTCAAGCATTGATAGCCTTAAGCGAAGATTCCGGTCTCTCACACAGCGTATCCAAAGTTTAAATCGCTTACATGTACTTCTAATTTTTCAAAGAATTTTAGACTAGTTATTACGAGATTATTCTACAACTAATTTACTACTTATACTCAGCAGTACTAACGGCTCTCCCGGGGAACTTATTTGGGTATTAGAAATTAATTAATACTTGCTTTAATGGTGACAAAAAACAACGTGATAAGTCCTGATAGTACCTTAAAGTTGACCATAAAAATTTTTTTTCAAGAGAAGATTTGTGACCAACAGTGGAACATTATTGGTTTTATGTTTCTGTTGATTACGATTAAATTATAACAGAATTACAATATAAATTAGCTGTATTTTACTTTGGTACTTTCACGCTGAAGACTTTTCCAAGTATACTAGAAATGTATCACGGCTAATACTTTGGGAAGACAAGACAAGTAAGTTCCAATAGTCATGTTGTGCAGTTTCGAGCAGTTCAACTGAGTTACACGGGACGGAATCTCCACTTCCAAATAGCTAATCTAACAGGCTGGCACTAACTGCAATGAACACAGAATCTAATATAACGTGTTACATAGTATTCTGTACATTTATTTTATGTTTTGCTATATATGCGTTTAAAATCAGCCACGTAATAGCAACTATGTACATAGAAACTGGGTGTATATGTCCATGGATTACAACAAACACTGAACAACAAGGGGCGTATACATTTTTCTACACTTAAACATAGAGAAAGTACACAATAGAAAATGGTTATCATGAAACTTTATCTTCCTCTTTTTTCAAAGAGCCCTCAAAAGAGTGCGTACTTAAATAAATAAAATATAAAACTAATTTTATTTTCCTGTGTTTATATCCAAAAACGCAATTTTTTATCTCGCAATTGTCTCAATTATGAATAAATCCTACCCTATTTATAGACTTTTCATGTTCTCTTAAATCCGCTTCGTAGATTATACTTACGGCATAGCAGCCGTCGGCATGCATCTCTTCATAGACCCTCTTAGTACACTTTCTTCATATAAATTTCGCACGTAGACTTTATTCCTCTCCCAACTAACATAAAAACTCATTAAAACATTTGAAAACATCGAAAACTGTGCGCACGTGTACGTTTTTTCACTTTTATATATTATAAAAACAAAGTACGCAGAAACAGCTACTAATTACTATTAAAACAACAGTAGCTAATTTGTAGTATGGAAAACTTTAATGAACACAGTATAACCCCGCTTACTGCAATTATGAAGCAGAGTCATTATTTAGTTTTACAACTTAAATGGATGTGCGCATTTAGCGTCATGTTTTATACGTATTACGTATCTTATTGTCTAAAATGTAACGTATGAACATGTCGCCCTACATTTAAATTTTCGCAACACCAAATTCCAAGAACTGAATACACTTAATATACGTAAAGTTTTTTTTTAATCCAAATAATAATTAACACGTTTCAATGCAAAAGTTAAGGGTATCTATATCGATATATTATAAAGAATAAGGTGACTAACAGACTGAATGATCAAGCACGGTCAAAGTTGCTTAATCTCGAATACTGAAATATTGCTGATAGGCTCTTTACGTAGCGTAAATCAGCACTGATAAAGGAATTCCGAAAAATTCACTCCTAAGGGGATTTAAACATGGATAAGAAGTTTGTATGAATGTATTATTATATTGAATTCTGCGTGAGCAAATCCACGGAGAGGAATTAATGACTAATAAAACTGATGAACATCTTAAAACTAATTATAATAACTTAAACAATCTAAAGGGAGTCTGATCCCAAGCGGCATGGTTCCGAGAACGCTAGCTGCATTCCCGCGTATTCAACGCCATTCTCTGCTCGAGATATGAACCAGGCCTCTTGTCACCGGCGGCGTTGATAAAATTAAATAAAATATTTTTTTCATATTATAATCGAGGCCAATAAGTTATCGTAATAAATATCGTAATAAGCTATCGTAATAACAAAGACGTTTGTGCAAGAACAAGACAACCAATTGTGGACACAATTCTATTGTAAAGAAATTTCATTTACAAAGAACCTTTGTGTTTCCACCCTACAAAAATTTCCAAAAGTACTGTACTGCTATTTTTTAATTTCTCCAGTAGACTTGTAAAGGTTTTTGTAAGGAAAAATATAAATCCGAACGGAACAATAACACGAGCATTTTTCCGCAGAAAGGGTTTTGGGTTGAAACGTCGCCGTTGAAATAGAGTTTCCTTTGTTGTGTCAAAATTACTTTTATGTGCCAAAGCCCGAGATACGTCTTCCCTACTACTAACATAATAAATACAAAATAAAAATAATTAATTAATCTTCTGCAATAATAATTATACACACCTTGAATTTGAAGCAACATATTCTTCAAAAAAATCGTTACATATTTACGTCAACACTGTAACAAAATGGCATTGTTATGTTGCATGCGTTTATATGCAGATAATTTGTGTACATTTATATTCAGGGGATTTGTGCATTTTGATATAGCAATGCTGCAGAAAAATATAGAATATAGACCGCAATCCACCACTCTAGACATTTATACATTGGTTGGCTTTACACGATACTGGATTACACTAAAAATATACTTGTATGGCCAACATATCAAAGAAATAGAAGTACAGATGCACCCCTTGCTATGTGGGCTAAGAACAAGAAAGAGACAACAAGAAACTGTTGGCTTCAGAGGGCACAGGGCCGGTTGAATACAGTTATGATGAAGAGATAGATTGACACGACATTAAGAAAACTCTTTGAATTCCATATGTATTTCGATGGATATTTCCTTATATTATTACTTAAAACTATTATTTACATAGTGCTATTTCAATAAATCCAATCAATATTGTACCCATGACTAAAAATGATTAAGACTTGAATATTTCGTAAGTTAAGAGTAACTAAAACTAAAACTTCTTTGAAAAGCCACTGTCATAAATGATGTTCCTAACTTAATACTTGACGTTTACGTACAAACTTAAATTGAGTCTTGGAACTGTTGTGATTAATGACTCGGGATAGCGTCAACGCATAATCTTTACAACATACTTATCGTGAGGGATTTTCCGTGTTTGGTCAAATAAATTAAAAAACTTTTTCATGACTAAAAAAATGCAATAAAATTTTTCATAGAGTTTTCAAAGCTGGGTAAGTTTTATAAATATATGTATAAATAATTTAACTTGATTAACTATGTCCTAATCCTTCTCGTTGAAAAGGAAAACCCCCTACATGGGACAGTGATAGATTGTGATGAAACGTAAAATAAATTGTAAATTTATATATCCCAATTGTCCCAGATTTCTTAATACGTCAATCGTTTATGAACAATCTGGGAATAAGTCATGCTTCATTCGTAGGAAAATTGGTCATAAATAATGGACGAACAAGAATTCGTCCGATTTATAGCCTTGTCGGTTACACAGCAGCGTGTTCAGATTCCCATAACTCAATTATACTGCAGAAATCTGTGACAATTGCCGGTTGGAAACTCTATTGTGACGATAAAATAGATGTGAACGTTTTGTGAACTCCCGTGTAAATTGTTGCGATTGCAATTAATACACGTTCTATAGAATATTTCCATTTTAATATGTACTATAATAAACGTATGATTACATTACGCGGTAAAACTTTGTTAAAACTATACAATGATTTTCATTACGATTTAATAAACAATTCATAATTAATATAAAATATACTATTCAAAAAATTCGTTTATATACGTGATAAAATTGAAACGTAATAAAATATTATTTTGTTCCATTACTATGTATCGTTGCGTATAACTTCGCTCTCTGTTGCTACGCTCATAATTATATTCTGTCTAATGTAGCTAAATCTGTGTAAATATGACAAGACCTTAACATTTTAGGAATATTCACTTCAAACCACCAGAACCACTTGACCACCAGAACATATTAGAACAGAAGCATGCACGAATTTTCATCACTGCCGACCATTCAATTCCGATCCTACCCGAAGTTTGTGTTCTACAATTACTACTCTAATGGTGGTAGAGCCATTAGGGCTCGCCCGGGGCGGTACCACCGCCACCCTCATAACCCGCCGTAAAGCAACATGTTCTTCATGTATTGTGTT
>DWON01007735.1:0-12656 GCA_018251015.1 Phocides pigmalion okeechobee
GCTGCCGGTGACAAGAGGGCTGGCTCATATCTCGCGCAGAGAATTGCGATTGCTATCCAGCGCGGGAATGCAGCTAGCATTCTTGGAACCATGCTGCGTGGGCACGGACTTCCTTTAGATTGTTTAGGTTAGGTTTTTATTTTAATTAGTTTTAAGATTTTCATTATTGTATATATGAGAATAATGATATATAAACATTAATAAACCATAAATATTGTAATATAACACAAGAAACGGGCTTTTGAAAATAATATATATATATAATAAATAATACTTGGTTTAAGTAACGGAAATTTGTAGATTTATAGCTAACAAATGTCATAAAACAAGGTTTAATAAAGAAACGGATATCTAAAATGTGTAAGTAATTAAGCATAACGTAATAATGTACCACTTCCGACAAGGTATCTACTTCGTACGTATAAAGCATCCGTGAGGTAGCCGGCGACAATGCCATCATTTTTTATTTTCAAAAGACGCAACTCATTTACGAACGAACTCGGATAGGGGCTTCTATTTAAGGATGGATGTGGATGAGCTTGAGCTTGAGTTGACTTCTTAAGATTACGCGCCGAGCGCCGGTTTACATCACTCTCTGACATAATTTTGACCACAATTTATGTTGTCTGAGGTTAGATTTGAATAAAGGTGGATCGCAGCGACTTATTGTATTCCTCATTCCTTGTTCGCTTATTTCTTAATCTCCTAAGTTGTAATAAATGTAATTAACTCAATAATATAAATAAAATTCTACTACACTTTTTATCACGCATTCAATAACTGGAAAATTCTTTGTCTAAATTTGAATGTTATACTAATGAAAAATATACATTTTTTTTACATAGTATTTTATTACATCTTTCGAATTTAAGGTATATTTTGGCTTACAAATTTTAGTTAATGCGATAGGCGATTTACACATTTTAAGTGAACGTATAAGATTCAAAGTGAATAAAACAACCGGTGAGTGATGTTCGTCTTACCGAGATCGTCGCTCTCGAAGAGAAGGTTCTCGTGCACGCCGAGCTCGCGGCAGAAGGTGATGAAGTTCTCCGCGTTGTCGCGCGAGAAGAAGCTTCTCCGCGCCGCGCGCTGCCAGCAGCGCCCTCTGATGGCTGGCACCGGCTGACAAACATGCATTTATTATGGTTCTGTCTCCGAATGATCGGCGGGATTCTATATACTACGATAGTCAATAAATCAATATCAAAATCAATCAATATCAAAGTAAAATAAATTAATATCAAAGTTACCATGTAAAAAATCATTTCAGCGTCCGTTGCTCTGTTCCTAGGTCTGATTCTCTGTCTGCTTGTGTGTCTTTTTGCCTGTTTGCCCGTATATTTTTATATCTGCACGTCTGTCCATCCGCCTGTTTGTCTGTTTCCGTCATTGTAATACGCAGACTTAAAATTGTTTAATAGATTGTGCTACAGTGTCTCAGCGGCTAACATCAATATCAGTAAATATATATATATATATATTTATTAATAGTATGTACCAAAACATGCTGATGTGTGATCTTCCACAGAAATTAAATCCTGTTTAAGGTTGTATGTAAATGTTTATAGCCTGCAGCTAATATAAATAAAAAATACATATCAATATATACTTTGTCTTCCACGAGAAAACTGTCCATCGTCAAACTAAGGTACAAGATAGCAATGTGGGTACCAACCCCCACGATGAGTCCCTGCTGGAGGGCTTCCCGCGCCCGGTCGTGGATGACGGCCGCCAGCTGACAGAGCTCCGCGCCATTGTCCAACACGTCCAGGAAGTTCTCGCCACTCAGATACGTGATTCCTGATGACAAAACACTATGTTTATTAGCACGCCAAATTTGATAAAAGGGTTAAACTCATTTTTAGTTAACCTCAAGTACCATTTATATGAAGTGTTCTATCTAACCATACAGGAAAGATAAACGTTAAACGCTATCACAACGGAAATTGTTTTAAAGAATCAACATCGGACGAAACCTTATAAATAAAAAAGCCACAAATCAACAGTAAGTCAACGGAATCACTTAAAGCGACAGCGTATAAATGAGTGAAGCATTATTGAGTGAGAATTGCACCGTAAAGCTGACAGCGCGTGAAACGCGCATCTGTTCTTGTGAAACGACCGCTTGACCGGCCAGTGATGTCTGTGCTTTACGACAGTGCCTATGTATACACTGGAAAAGCTATATTACCGTCTGAAGTACAGTTAACCGAAGAACAGGGGAATAGCGGCCTAATATCATGTCTAGAAACGATCGATATTGTATGAACGACAGTTAATAAAAATGTGCGAAATGCTCATCCGCACAACGTTCAAAGCATCAGTTACGCTATCATCATATTACAATGAATTCCCCCAGAGTCCACATCACACCGGTTAACGAACTAATGGATTAAAGCACGCAGCATTAACAAACATGATTTGTATCACGAACCGTGAAGTTTCCTCGATAACATCGTTTATGTGGGAACTGATAACTGTCAATAGATACAATTACAAACACGAAAACTAAATTACTTTTATTAGAAATATATATAGCTATTTAATTATAAAGTATTTTTAATGAAACAGTTATGTTTGAAAACAATAAGATAAGTAAATTTATATTAACTACATACGTCAGCAATATCGAGCGACTGAAAAGCTAATCCTCAATAATTATTCTATTTCTGGGTCACAGTTACCACAATGCATCTCAAATCATTATTAGGTGTTAGTAGAGATTAATACAATTTTCCTTGGCAACAAATTCTGTAATTGATACATTGTATACATATAAAGCAGTAACGAAAATAGAATGTGAACGTGAAATATTTTTCAAAACAAAAATTCGCAAATATTATTATCTTGGTACGGGCCCCAAAAATCGGTTTTAGAATCGATTTATCTGTTTCTTTATTCTCCCTTGCATGTATGCAGCGATATCTCTTAATGGACCTCAATAAAAAAAATATGAAAGAAAACTCTCATTTACAATTTCTTAAAAAACACGTGAACATCTTCGTAGGCGCTACTATTATAGTTCATTCATAATTGGAAATTATAAAGATAATCTTTTGGTGCTAATTGCAGCAGAGATGCAACGGCACGCCACAGGTCCGTTAGCCGCTTTAATTAATTATTAATTGAGTTACCATCATTGCAGCAAGTTTAAAGCTCGTACGACGAAGCCACAGTTTCATTTGCAATCTATTTATCTACACTGTTATAAAATTGCAATAACGGCGCGTCTCTACCTAATATGAAGCGGCCATATAAGTGGGCTGATATAATTAAATAAATATAAATAAATAAATAGTAATCAGGAATATATGTGATCCACATCTGGCGAGTGTTCTGTTCGACATAGAGTTTATTAGAGATGTTGAAGAGCCGTAAGTGTGACCGTCATCTACACTGCTTGCTCGTTTGCGACTTGAAACCGAAAAAAGAGCTGTAATTTGACTAAAACAACGTTACAAAGCTGAGTTACGATAATGGTAATTCGACTCCGTTATTAAACTATCACGATAGGTTCTATTATCCCAGGAACCAGAGATATTAATCGTATAAAACTTTAAAGTTTTTTTTATATATCCATGTACAGGGAGTAATTCAGAAATAATTGCAACCGTGTTGCAATTCCTGCTGACTTAGAATTCTAATTGATATATCTGTGTGTACAAGCTACTTAATTTTGAAAAGCACTGAGTCTTTACCTCACATTGACATGTAAGCGTGTATTGGAAATATTCACGCTCTATTGAAACAAAAAACTATATATGTATCTGTTATTAACTTACAAATGTAAGTGGAGAATTCTTACGTCAATCTATACTATATTCTTGACATTTAATATCTCAATTTGTTTTCAAAAACACTTAGTTATTGGAAGTGCTGTGCAAAAATCAAATCGCAGAACACCAGCCGTGCCCAGCGAAATTAATGAGTGTGAAGATATTGCTCAGTGCTCAGCGGCCGCCCGACCACCCGTACGACGCCCTGGAATGACATTCTATATGCAAAAGATATATCGCCATTATTACCGTGGGGCACTTTACATAAATTATGTTTTATGCCTTCTTAAAAAAGGACACTTAAAACTAAGATTTATGAAAGAAACTATTTATACGCGTAATGCATGACTGCACCTAAGAAATAGCATTCCATTTTATTATAGGAACATTTTACGTGTAGATTTAGGCAGGTCGATTACTTTCAAATATTTTAGAAATAAAGATCCAATTTATTTATAGTAAGTTTTTAGAATATGTTCCTTACAGATTACACATGTCACATTTGAATGATTACATTTGTAATCAGCCTTATCCAATAAATAGTGTCCGATGTTGTTTATTTAAAATAATACGTCTCTCTACCATATGTAATTATGATGTTAACGACCATTTTGGAAAAAATACTTTTGTGTCTAATTACTATCATTATATAATTGATATTACCTAAATGAAAGTAACCATTGTTATAACCTCAAGAAATATTCGCAAATGTTTCACGCAAGAAAAACGACAAATATCTATGAAACCACGGTATAAATAGGAGATCTATTGAACAATGGTCAATAACGAATTAAACCTTGAGCAATAGATAATAATATAAAGTATTCGTTGAATGGTCTTGAAACCAACTGTACTGTGTACACTTTAACAAACTGTGTGAGAATTTCTACGTAACATATGTACATAGTATGTATATTAACTTGTGTTTAATGAATACGTAAAAATAGTATGTTTTGAATGATATTGGTTATGCGACGTTCTTTTTAACTTTTATAATACGCTATCGTATTTTATTAGGTCTATTTGGTTCATTCTATGATCTTGTACATACATATAAAGTAGTTATCTGTGACAAGTTGCTAGGATTTATAGGACTTGAAAAACATTGGATTTGGATATGACAGTGTCCCCACGTCCATTTTTTGCGTAAAATTAATGCTTCGTTTGGGAAGAGGGAGATAGTTATACATATATGAGGGTGAATGTCTTAGCTCTCAGAATTGGCAGTGATTCTGTGATAGACTGCAGATGAGACCTATATGAGATATGAGATCTATATGAAGTTGGTTGAACAGTTACGATTTACCGTTCGATGTACATGCTGTTTGTCACTTCCATTTAACAAAAAATATCTTCAAATCCACAAACGAATGGCATAGCCAGTAACATTTATAGAAAGAGTATCGTTAAGGCATTCCGGGCTATCACGACATCTAGATCTAGACCGGGGTCTAGATAGAGGTCGGTGTAGGTCTGTAATCGTTACGAAAGCCAAATATCATACGTCGAATACGATCGATCTTGTACTGAAGACGAAGGTCGATCACTTTCTACGAATAAACATGTGGACTTATTGATAATGTTAAAGTGATAACTTGTAATAATGTTACCAATTTAAAAAGTTTCTAATTTTTTGATACCCAATGGATAAAGTAAACATTTCCTTTTTTCTTTCTTTCTAATAACGATTCGAAAAACACTGATTCCAAATTAAAATAATAAAGATTTTTTCCAAGAAGATCCATCAATATTTGACAAAAAGAATTATATAACGTTTAATTAACAAGAGAGGGCCTTAATACATTATTTCATTCCTTGATTGCGTGTTACAATCGCTACTCTTAAATAAAGTAAAGTAAAATATATGTGACATAGCAGATGAAATTTGTGAAATTACATGTTTTTTGCCATTTAGAAACGAAATCAAAAAATACAAAAGAATGTGTTTGTTTTTGTTTATAGTTTTACCCCGTCACCTTTGTGCCATGGTGTTTTTTAAAATTGCAAAAACTTTCTTTCAAAAATTTAACTTCCCTTCATTCACTACCATCAAAATAAATCATCGACACATTTAATTATATGCCGTTATGATGAATTTATTGTACACGAACCTGCCTTGAGACCACCTCGTAAAGTCTTTACCGCCCGATATGGGACACGAAATGACAAGGCGTATCGACCTGATCAAAGTTCTGATCAAAATATATTTATCCTTTTCAAGTAATAAAGTTTTACATCATGTTAACCACATTTAAATTATTTCTATATTATTCGAGTTACCACAAAATTATAAAAACTGGATTTTAACTAGAAAGTTACGAAAAGTTTTGAATATTTACATTTGCTTTAGGGACGGCGGGTTCGAGGTTCGAATCTACACCTTTCTACTGAGGTTCAAGAATTACTTCACGCCAAAACTGAGTATCATGTCTATCTTCCCAGTTTATTTATCTGTACAAAAAAACTATTCTAACACAGAGTACTAAGCTGTTTTAAATATATTAAAACCGTAGCAGTTCAGTGGCTTAGCACACTACGGCCTTTATCAAAAAGAAGTAGACACTAGAAAAGGGTGTTTTGAACTTTTCGCAGTCATTATCCAGAGTACCCACGTACTACAGGGAAAAAGCAACATTCGTTACGTTTCATAAAAAATCGTGGACATTTTCTACACTGTTTCGTTTTATGAATGCTTACGTTTATGAGAGTGAACGAAGTAACCGGTCCACGATATATAAATGCTTTTTATACGAACAATTAACGGGTCGGGTGTCGGGCACAAATATAAATATTAATTGTATAAAGCAGCTATGCAAGGACACGGGAGCGACCAGGTGAAAGGAAGCAAAACAACTAAAAAAATTTCTTGCGACACCGAGCGCGCCCGCCGGGAATGCGCGGAATCTGGACACTTTCAATTGAGTTTTACAATAAGTGAGAAATAGTAAACGAAACATTACTACTGTATTTCTGTCCATGACGTTATGATGATTACCCAGTTTGTGTTCCTTGGTGACCTTTAACTGAATACCTACCAATAGACACATGTAGGTAAATAAACATTACTTTTTCATTTGTTTTTATTGTTTTAAAATTTAAAATTGCAAGTTTCATACTTTGTTTAAACAATAAATGAAACTCATTTTAATATCGTAAAGTTCTCCGGCCCAGCAAAATGACAATTTACGTTCATGTAACTTAACAAAAGTTCTGTGGCGCCAAGTTTACGGTGAAAATAATGATAGAAATCACACATCGTATTAAATAATTCAAATTAATTCAGATTTTCCTATTTTAGAATCAATTATAATTATTTTTATTTACGTAAAATACACCTATTTCATAGACAAGAAAACAATAAATTTATTAATTTAGAAAAAGTTCCAATTCCATTTTCGTTAGAAATAACTTAGCAGTTAAAAAACGTACGCTATAAAATAATTCGGAATCTAATGACACTGAAAATATTTGCGATCTTGATCGTAGCAGGATGGCGCACACTGTTTTGATATTTATTTGTCAGGCACATTAAAATTGATACGTAATTCCGTTTCCAGTTGACATAATAATAATGTTTATCTTTATAGCATAATAACATGTTGGCAATATATATTTTTATTAAGGTTGATAAATATTTTTGGTCACTTAAATGGATGAAGGTTGGTGAATATGTGTCAATGCGAGCATGAAGTGATGCCACTCGCGGCTCGCGGCCGACAGCGAGCGGAACTTTTACGCGGAATCATAACAAAGTTAAAAACTTTGTTCAACCAATATGTAATTCAGTCAATGATTATTTATATGTCATTTGGAACCCATCACATAACAATTTGAAATATTATAATTTATGCAGTATAAAAGTCATAAAACATTTTATATTAATTAGAGTGTGTCATCACGGAACAAAAGTTGCAAATTCGGTTTCACAGTACACTTCTGACACACTTAAATGAAAGAAAAGATATATATAGATATATAGCAATATAATATTTATATTTTAAGCATTTATAGCAAATACTGAATAAACCACAAAATAGCTATACTAGGATCCGTCAGGTCGGTAAGTGTACCGACTTGTGTGTCTATTGGTGTAGTAGTTACTATATGATTGAGCTAAAAGTTTTGTCGTTTTTAATCATATTATGCTTATTTTCAAAGAACATTACTGTGTGGTGACATAAAATCTTTTTAGACCCGTTGAATTCGTTTCTTGTTGTGTTAAAATTATGTACAGATATACAAAAAACGTAATTGTCAAAATACGAAGAGGCTCCATTTAACATTATTTTACGATTCAATAACATGATGAGACGACAAGGAGAAAGGTAGCCTGGGAATGTTGATGATATCAGACCTAGTGAGGATGAAGCTTATATTATCTTTTAACATTTATCTTGAAATATCGTTATTACTGAATCAGATTACAAGTAAAAAATAACAAATATGCAGTAAAGATTGGAAGCGAAATATCTCTCTGAGCGTTTTTATGTTGATGCAAAATTTGCGTTTAATTTAACAGTCTTAAAGCATACCGCGGTATCTTCCGATCGCAGTGAACATAAATACTCCGTGTAGCGGTCCCAGTAATTGGTAGCCGATGCCTTTACGCCACAGTGCGATAAGGCGCCGGTGGAAATAACTCCAGAGCGATCGATACGAGTACCCAAGTGTTACAATATTCTCAAGATATTTTAAGAGACATTGTATTAAGTGTTTAACTTGTCGCCGACTCTTTGTATTACTGTAGGTATACTAGACGCGACATTTCAAACCACCACAAAAGGTATTTTACAATATCATATAATTATAAGCTCTTACGGCTCTACCGCCTTTAGAAATACACATGCTAAAGTTATTCCGCGTCTTCGGACGTGAAATATAAGCTTAAAAAGTCTGTATTGTAAAGAAACCAATAAACATCGTTTAATTTTCATTTAATAGTGGAAATACGGAAGTAGGGATGAACAGCATTGTAAATTTTCAAAAATAACTCGAAAACTAAAATCTTGTTCCATCCAAATGAACGAATCTTTGCAGTCTGGAGACTGTCACACATGACGTGAAGTATCTCCTCCCTTCTGCTGTACATTTAGACGAAACAAAGGACAGAGAACAGGCGCGCGTGGTAACACATGTACATATGTACATAGGTGTATATAGTTGTATCGTAGGCATCGTAGCATACGTAGTGTCGTAGCGTAAATTGATGTAGAAAAATATTTTTGAATCTACATATACAGGCGACGGCACGTATGTCGCTCCGTCAACGGTCACCAGCCTTGTTAAATATGAAGAGCGTTCACGGCTCGAGGCCTAGTCGACGTCGAGGATATGAGGGTAAAAAGTGTTATACTTTATGTATATATTTGTTTAGTATACATCCTCACAGTATATTAATTAAAATAATAGTAAATACGCATGCAGGCCACCAGATGTCGATTACTCGCTGCAACACATAGACACTTGTGAATGAATGAATAAACTACTGAACTGAACTACTGCTTGCTTGTCGCCTGTAAACCAGCACACGCACCTTCTTAGTCGAAAGACAATTGCTTCACAACGGGTTATGAATTTGATAGTGAGCCCTTCCAGGCGAAACTATCAACTAACACATAATAATAACTATTTAATCATCATCATCATCATCATCAATTGTGTTGTGATTTTTAAAACATAAGACTATAGTTGTTATTTTCTGATCGATCGTACATTGAATATATGCACTTAAGAGGATTTATCTCCAGATAGTTTATATCTTAGCAAACCCTACGGAATGCGGACTTAAACCTTCGAATATTGTGAACTAAAACAGAGCCATTCCATATATACTAAACTTTCACCGCGCACTTCCGCCACCCAATATACTGAGCCTCTGGGGATTATGACGCACCTAACAATGCTTCATTTGAAGCAATCGGCTTAGTAGATTGTATTGGCTACTTAAACGATTGAACGATGTCTATACTGATAATTTTCCTATACAGATAAACTTTCCCGAAACATAAACACCTATATGAACATATCCATTACAATGTTTCTCTGTCATTTTCAAATAACCACCTAATTAGTGAAAATAATAATTCGACGTCTTAGAAACTAATTAACAAAATCTTTAATTGTACACTTAATAAAGCTGAATTCATAACTACTATATTCAATCATTAGATCCTTATCCTATAGTTATCATCACGTCATAGAAAAAAAACTTTTTAAACGGCATTTTTTAAACGGCTAGCTAAGAAGGTACTTCTATTTAATATAAATGCTCAAAATGAAATTAAATTTTTACCGACATTAAGATAAACACATAGATTATAGGTTCGTTCGCGTTGTATTTTTTTACTTATATAAAAATATGTTTGGGTGTACCCGATCAGACTTGCACTAATATGATGATTACGTTTAAATTTCACATTTAAATAAATAAACAAGTCTACGGAGAAAGCTTTGCCAAGCAAGTTAACACACCGTTATTGTAACCGTAGATCCCCTTTATGATGTGTTTATTTTGTTTTTATAGCGCAGCGAACCATAAAGTAAATAAACGCATGTATTGTAAATAACACACAATGGACAGAAATTGCAAGAAAACTATCTATTAGCGTCCAAGATTCAACCTCTTCTGATTTCTTGTGTAAACGCAACGGACGCGGCGGCGCGTGAAAATAAACAGTGTGGTACCCGCTCCATTTGTTGTTCATTCATCAGAATATAATTTGCTATAACAACCGATCAAACAGTTAATGCATTACAGCTTGCTGCGTTCCTAACACACGTTCATAAATGCGGTGCTTTCCATAATTCCCTGCTGCAAAGGAATAATGGTGTGATGTTTTACTCTCTTTGCTAACTCTATACCGAACTGGATATGGTCTCGGTGTGGTAAAGCTAATTTACTTATATGACATACTCCAACTGAGTTCTTATGGTTCTTATAGCAGCAAAATTGTGACCGTATCTTGTTTAAATAAATATTATTTACAGGTGTTAAATAGCGTCTGGTACAGTTTTACGAGCTGATTTACGAATTCCATGAAATAAAAAATTACGCAGTATTATTTATTAATTTAGCTCTTCTTTTTACTTCTTCTTTTATTTAAAATCATATTACGAGTCACTGCAGAAATCTGCAAAAAGTTTTTAAACATATTTTAACAACTCATGCAATAAATGGGACATGACAAGGATAATGACACTTGCATCGACCGCGTCTTCGATTTAAGATTAGTTTTACTTACACTTTAATGCATTAATCCTATGTCAACTCTTAACGTCTATTCAATCAATCTAAGTCGAAGCTCGACCTCTATTTAAAAAATCTTATATATTTATAAGACAGGTATATAATTTTGAAACTAATGTCGTCTATATAATTTTAAGATTTTACTGTGTAACGGGCACTCACGATTGATCCTCATTTATTGCCGATATTACGAACCAGTTGCATGGACAGTGGTCATGGCTAAACTGTCGTTACCCCCATCGTCGTGCCCACTATCCATGCACCTAGTTACATATAAAAATGCTTAAAAGTTATGTAAAATCATACAAGGACAACAACAAATTAAAGGAAGAAATATTTTAAAAAATCAAACATTTATATTAATAGCAAGTAACGTTGGCTAACTAACCCACATAGCGTAAACGCGCTTCACTTACCGTCACAGTCTATATTTAATTACTAAATACGTAACATCTGTTCGTCTGTTTAGATTCCCTTTATAGCCCGCGATCGCACGCCTTCTTTTTGTTTTATGCCGCAGTCGCTAGTGACAGGTTGAATGTGGCAAATTGCACTATTTAAAAAGACGTGACTTTATAGATTAAAATAACATCGTCACGGACTTCCAGCATAAACATGTAGGAAACCAACAATGTCTAATGCTTTTTGTATCACGACACACGACACTGTATCTTTACGCAGTGAACTTTACACTATTTGTAATTTACATAAACTAACCACTGGATTCTGCATTTCTGCTAACTTAAAAGCGTCTTTTTTATTAAAGTTCTAAGGGTGAAAAGCAATGGCGTTCAGCCGAGGTCAAATCGTAAACAGCTGTATCTCACGCTCGCCCATTAATTCGAGTTGACAATCCCACAGAAGTATGCAGGGCGCGCGAGGTATGTTTTTGTCTACTTCGCTGATAGATAGCTCAAGATGTATGCGCCGTGAGTCAAAGTCAAATATGACGGTAATAACATGCCGGCAGGGAACCATTTTCAACAGTCGACACGACAATTGCACGATTGTACTGCAACGACTATTAGCAATAGGCATTACTGAAACTCTTTAACAGACGTTTCGATCGGACAGGAAACGGATAAATAGCCAAATCTATAAAATTTATAAGCCTTCAAACGCCGGTATGATAGAACTTTTTCTTATAATAAATATATTGTGGACTTCAGTCTAATGTTTCTCATTCAGAAATAAGGCTCGTGCGTATGGTTCGGACTGTAATGTTCAAATGTTCAAAATCATTCGATATCCGCAAATTTAACGTCACCAATGGAAAGAGAAATAGTGAAAAGTATCGCTTAATTACTTTGGTAAGTGATGGATTAAATTAAAGTGTAATTCATGTCGTGTCGTCTGTTGTGAAACGCGTGTAATACAAAACAGTAATAAATTTTGTGTTCTCAAATTATTCGCACGTGGCGCGCGGCCGCGTGGGTCGCACGACTGCGTTACGACCTATTGTTGTAAATCATTTATACCTAGTTAACCATTTTAAGGTAATGTGAAAACAAACATAAATATTAAACTTAACTTTATTTATTTATTTATTAGATGTACCAACGATTGTTACATTGATAAGAACTTAAACTACTTACATACTAAACATAACAGATGCTAAATGCACAATCAAT
>DWON01007736.1:0-12656 GCA_018251015.1 Phocides pigmalion okeechobee
TTTTGTAAGTAAAAAAATGCTCTATTGTAAAATTTTGTTTTATGAGATAACACGTTATTGAAGCAAAGAAGCGATATCTTGTTAAAAAATATTTTTACAATCAATACATCTCAGTCCTGTTGTTGCAGTCAGTTTATCTTTGACGTTAGCTTTTAGAAGTTCTAATTTCGGCTTAATACTCTGTTCTTCATAATTATATCCTTATTCGAAGATTTAGAAAATTAATTCAATAGAATCTCAAATATCTTAATTTATGCATGTACTACTAGTTTCAGTATTAAAGTGTTCCATTCTAAATCACAATATTCCATAATTAAGTATTAAATAATCTGACACAAGATTACCGTAAAAGGATACAATAAAGAAAATAACATTATATCGAGTCTCAGGAAAAGTGCCAAAAGTATTTCCAAATGTGAATATGAGCGAAATTACTGATTTGTTCTCATAATTGTCTTCCGCAATACGCTTGCACCACGTGATTTTTTTTAATGTAAAACCTTTAGATAATTTCAAGTTTCTAATACTAAATAGCGTACGTGTACATTAATTATTTCTCAATATATTTTATTACCAAACAAGTAAAGTGTCGAAAGAAGTGAAAATAAAGCTGAAATACAAAAACAGGTTCTTTATTGCAAGTCGTACTCGTGTTCCCCACAACGGTGAGTAATTTAAAATACCAATAAACCAAAGACAGTAGGTACTATAAAGTATTGCAAAGAATATGAGCAGTGCGCTCGTAAAAACCGTTTGTAGCTGACACAGTAGCCATCCAGTAAGGGAGTCTAGATGTCCAACAATTAGGGCTCAGTGGATGTTTTATGGGGCGTTAAAACGCATCAATCGGCGGACATTTTATATCCGCTTTTATAGGCTGCATATAAGGATTAAAAGTTATCGTCGGGCGCCTTCCTGCTAACGTACTTCGTAGCGCATCCACAACTTAGAAACACACCATTTATGGTCTAAGATGTCAACAAAAATATTTATAGATATGAGAAACTAGTTTCCTTCTCCAGTTCACAGAATAAAAGTATTGTATTAGTAGCGTATAATATGATTAAAAAATGCCGATTGTGTCAATAATATTTTAGGTTTTCGCCACTTTTCAATCACTGTTGAAACAAATCACATCTCATTCTTACAATTCTTGAATGTTTGGCATTTTACTTGTTCACAGCATCGTATACGGTTTGTATTAAAAATATGATTCGAAAAGACACATCGATCATCGACAACGACAGCGAGTAACAAGCGACAAGTATTCACGCAAAATACTTGCGTGGAAACTTAATGACGTTAAATATTATGATTGCGAACGACGAACGAACCACGGCACGCGCAAGCATTGTCAGCGCGGGCCGCGGTACGCACGACGATCAACTTTTTTTTGATAAACACATACCAAAGTTGCACTCATACTGCATTGTCTATTACGTCAGACAATCAAGGCCATCACACATCAAATTAAAACAAAGCGTTCGCCCAATACGACGAGAACTCTTGTTGCCAACAATAAATTATTACAACAGGTATCCGTCCACATATCATCTACCATAAGTATTTCCCGTGTGTAGGTTTAATTAATGATTGATATATGTTTTAAAGTAATTCGAACATTGTGTATAATTTCATTTATTTACTTTATGTTTTTATTAAATAGTTTTTTATACATAAAATTTCGTTATCACTGTGTGATAAGTTGGTACTTGAAATTGAAGTGAAAATTATATTAAATTATATACGAACCACATTTTTTATTCAAGTCATATATTAAGGAAATAATATAAAGGTACTTGCAAAAAGAAAATGCGCGGAACGGAACGTCAACTTTCCAAGACGAACACATTGCAACGCTCAGACGTGAAGTGCACGCGGATGGCCTTACGGAATCTAATGCACCGAGCCACATACAAGCCTCACTCGATATATGCAAATTGATAAAACACAGAATTAACACAGACTGTGGCGCTTAAATATTAAATCGTGTCAGTTTTACGCGAGGCGGCAGTAAGCTGGAGCTTATATCTCTAGACTGAAGATGCGCCGATAATTTAGGTAGTGAAATATTGTATTTTTAGCGTCTTTGTATCATCTACGAATACACAAACGTAATGTCGATCCGAGTCTTGTACACAGCACTTTTGTTTGCCCGTACTCCATACTGATTTGTACGTACAACACAGGTGTTTACAAGCCGCAAGCGCGTTGCGCCGCGCATCACACAGCAGTGGTATAGGCAGCAGGGAAGGGGTTAAGGTAATGAAGAAATATACATATACGATAAGAAAATTATAAGTGACATTATTTAATGCCTACATCAAGATTTTACCCGGTCTTAAATTTAAAGCATAATTTAAGAAACATGACTACTGGTGTGAACATTTTAAATGTAATCGAAGTTTTTTTCTCAAGGGCAGCTCTACTTGTGATACTTGGGACACCCATCAACGCATATTAGCCCCAACTACAGCGAAAACACAGCTAGTATGAGATGTGACTGACTAATACCCGTCCCGCCATCGCTAGTGGCACCATGTTCGAAAAATTTAATTTACGTATAAAATTTCATAAAGAGTGAATTAATAAATAAATAAATTGGATTTAGTAGAAAATTTGAAATAGCTGCTTTTTTACACGTTTTACTTATGTATTTGTATAATATAATACAAAAATCTTTTAAAATGTTACCGTCTAAACTCGAAATTCTGTGACACGTGGACCAGACAACGAAATAGCTAGTTTGAAATAAATGAAATATTTTTAATTAATTTTGTTTAATTAATGTGATTGTAAAATGTTTAATAAAGGTTTGTCCCATCAATCGTGGATATAATAACAAATAAGTATTTGTATGTTGAAATACAATAGACAAATCCACATGTTTTCTCCAATATGTACTGACAAATACGATAATTACGTGCAAGACAATAGTTCCGCGCCGCCATTACATATTGAAATCTGTCAATGGGAACCAGGAACACGTGAGAAAAGAAATATGCACGCACACACATGCACGTAACATACATGTACAAAAAGTAGTGTAATCGCTGCCATTACATTACTTTTTGTTATACGTCAATAACTCACTCTAGACCGCAAAAATATGTAAATAGTGGTTCTCTTCGGATTAAACATTAGTCAAACTATGTCACGGCGAATTCTAAGACATTCGATCTCAGTAATTTAAAGTAAACTTTGAAATATCGGTTTTAACGCGAAATTCTGAATCTTTACTTTTAAAGTTATAGTTATATCCTGTTGTTCAATATGGAAAAATACTTGAAGTTATTATAATGTTACATTAAAGTTCAATATCAAGATGGAACATCTTTAAAAAATAAGAGGATTCAAATCAGATTCAAAGTTCAAACACCCCTGGTTAGACTCATTACTAAAAGTTGCAAAGAAAGCATGCGAGCGTTTAAAGCGTGGAATAAGGAGTTGAAGCGGGCCCTGCCTCGCGTCGAGGGCTCTCTGCTGAACCTGGTACAGGTCATTGAATAATTACTAGCTCGGAGTGCTCTCACCGTGCTCTCGGTATTATAATGATATGCTGTATAGGTTCTCAGATGAACATCTTCAAAGATCTAATGATCCAAAAATATGCAAAACTTTATTTCACATACAAATAGGTAAACCCATTAAATTATAAAAGAAATTTCGTTACTGAAATAAAATGATTTAACCGTGGGAGAATTTAAATTACGTCATATGTGTATACAAGGCGAGAAAACTTACAAAACAATCGATGCAAATACACATGTTACGTAACACAAAAATACATCGACAGAGACCCAAGTTAATCTTTCTCAGACGCAATTTTGTAATGTTCCATCATTGACGAGAGCAATAATAGGAGGACTTCTGTGATTGTAGTAAGTACCTACAATCACGATACCGACGAGGGGGCGAGGGACCGGCGCGGCGGCGTCGCATTCGGCGGGAACCGTTTGTCCTTAACCGTAGAATTGCACCGGAAACATAGATTGTGAGACAATTTAAATCACTCCCCGCTACCAATCGCCTATTGTTACCGACTTCCCGACGCATATGTAAGCTATACACAATCGACATTTTTATGTAAGATGAGAAAGATTTTCTATAACATAGTGCTTCATGCACTATGTTATAGAAAATTTATATTGCGTTTATAACAAAATGTATATTGAGCCACAATTGAAATGAAAATCGATATGGACGTCATGAAAATATTTTCAAATAAAAATGATCCATTGTACGAGCTAAACTACTTTATGTTTATGTCACTAAAATAGATAAAAGGTTTTTTTTAATACAAAAGAGACTATTAGAAAACATAACCGGCTTCAAAATCATTATACAGTAAACAAAATGCAATATTACTTAAATACGTAGTAAATATCTAAATCTATTATTGTTTAGAACACATAGTAGCTTTCAGAATTTTGAACGTTCAAGAAGTTATCGACGATTTTCAAATTCCACTGCCGTTTGTAGGTATGCAGGTGTAGTAATACCTCATCGACATCAGTACGATATTCACTCGAGTATCGTATATATACTCACGAGTACAGTGTTACAGAATTCCAATGATATGTTGCCAATCCCATCAAAAAAAAAGAATCATCAAAATTGGTTCACATGGTTGAAAATGATATTATTAAACATTTCAACTTTTTATAATCTGTTTAAAACGATATAATGTATCATTAATAACTGTGCTTTATACTATGCTGTATTATTTTATGTCGAAAGTATTTTTAAATCGAAAAAAATAAAATATCATATTATTTTGTGATCGACATTACTTTTAACCATCGTAATAAATCTATTTTGGTTGCGATAAGAGTACTTGAGCCGATTGAACCAATAGTTAAGCAGAAAGGATGGTTACGTCCGCAGACTATAGAAAAGTTGGCAGATTGTTTGTGGCGAACAATAGGGCAACAGGGAACGATGCGGAATATTGGCAGCTAGGGTGCAATCGCTTGTTTTCATAAGCCTCCCCACAGAGTATCGCCAAAGTAACAAGTAGAGAGAGAGCATTTCTCCGAGCAAATATTGACCAAGATCAACAGACCCACTCAATAAAGGTACATCGCAGACTTACCGTCTGCACAAAAAACCTAAAAAATGCTAGAGGCATTTATTGACTTCCATCATTCAGTGATTTTCAGATAAATACAGAGTGTGAGCAATTTGTAGCATTATAATTTTTCGATTTCTTGTTAAGTTAAAACAGTTAATGAGCACGCAGTCTACTTGATGGTACATGGTCGCTGTGGCTCATATATCTGTAAAGTTCATCCAAATTACCCCCATTTAACAAGTTTAGTAACGTTTTCGACATATGGCACGTGTCAGAAGATTTATTGTTAATGTTTTTATATCTATATATGTGTAAATAAATAAATATCCAATGCACAAGGTATATTTACTACAGCATATAAGTAATCATGTCCATATGTTTAAATAGAAAAATTAGATTAAAATTATTTTCTTCATCGGTGCCACATACTATGTAGTCTCTGAATACTGAATTGAAACATACGTAATGATCATTCAAATCAGATTTTTTAAACCGTAGTTTTTATAAGATAGAAAGAAGAAATGGTACCTTTAAGCTACTGCCAACTTGCAATGATGTATTGTTTCCCATAAGGAATAAAAGACCTTTTTAATTTCCTGGTACAACCTAATTTTGAGAACGGCAACGCATAACAATACCCATTTTACGCAGTAACAGACGATTTTACAGGAACCTACTTTTTATACATAAATTCTTCAGACATAACGAAATAAAGATTTTCTACTCTTTACTATTCTATCTCTGCTTGTACAATAACAAGATTCAAATTAATATTAAGTTTAAACAGTCCATAAACAAAAGTCCTACTTGATTATTTGCTTAAGTGAAGTAAAAGCAAGTACCAGACTACCGGTATTTAATAGTTTTATTTCACGTAGTAAAGACTAAAATATTGAATGCTAAAGTCATTGTAACAAATTGTACCTTCTTTATTCCTCGTTATCAACTTTTACTTTTTTATTAGTGGTAACATGGCTACTCTAACAATTGGCAGGAACATTACGATAATCTACTACTTTAGAATGGGTACCGTTTACACATTTGATAACAAGTTAATTAGGCTTACTTTCTGAGAACTATAAGAAGAGTTCCCTGGAAAGTTTCGTAACACTGTTTTGCTTCGTCCCTAAAGCAAGTGACGAAACCATAAAGTTCAGAAAATTATAAATAAATTATAGTGACTGTACACACTTCTATGCGGGAAAAAAGATAATAGGTACTAATATTTCTACATGAAATACTTTTTATTCTTACATACCGCTGTTACTGAAAAAATAATGAAAATTTCCAAACTAACGTGCCACACAATCTGTTTATAGCACTAATGCTGTATAAACTATTATTAATAAAATCGAAAAGGAAGAAGACCCTCATGATGACTTTCTTGATATAATCGGAAGTGCGTACAGTAGAAACGATTGCGCTTGGTAAATAAACATAATATTATAGATTTCTCCCTTGCATAACAACTCTCGCAAGGCGCTTTACTTGATACCTATAGTACAACTAGCTAATACATTATCTCTCCCCTGAGAGGGAGAACCTCAGTCTTACTACAGCGATTTAAATTACCGATCAACTTGTCTTTGCAGCATTTACTAGATGACGATTGAAGAGGTTTTATTCTAATTTGTGAATTATATCTCACTTATAGTATTCCTTTACATCAACTAATATTATATTACTTCCAGATTTATTTGAAAATTATAATAGTGCACAAGTAATACATTAAATTTTATATGTTATAAAGTTTGAACATAATATTAATGTAACATTTCATAATTTATAAAGCAAATAAATTATGATCCAAATTAACATCCGTGTCGAAATCGGCGAACAAAAAAAAATTATTAGCTTGCTTATTATTGTTTATAACATGTCGTAAAAAGATTATTACGAATACGTAGTCGCTCATATCATATTTCAGTCTATAAACCACAAAGACACAATGAAAACAAGGATGTGAAAAAAACTCAAAAGAGTCCCCAGATATGCGATAAAAGAAATATTAAACAAAACTGGAAAATAATGATAAAATTCCGGTTGGCGCGAAAGCGCTATACGAACGCGAAGCGGCGCCGGGTGTCGCGGAGTAGACGTCGCTCCGCGCTCTTACCCGACTGCGGACTGGGCCGGCTGCGCGACCAGCGACTACGCCGACCGTGGCGAAAAGCAGTGCAGCGCGCTAGGTGCATTCGACTATCAAGAAATATTCACAGAAGGAAGAAAATTTTCTGCCTTTTTAAAAACAATTATCCAAACAATTGAACTAATCGTTCTTGTTCTAAGGATACTTGTTCTTGTTGTAAGGATTATGATGATTGTATTCAGATGAAATAAAGGAAATATTTTTATTTAGAACACAGTTGTGGCCCAAAAGATTTGGACTCTGAATTAAAAACTTTATAACCATTTTTCTTTTCTATAAGAACCACAAGAATGTACTCCGTATTATAGGATACACAGTGCTTTATTGTGGGGGCACGTGGAGGCACGCAGTGCCCACAAAGGAAATTTCGAAAATATCGAAAAATTTACATAAAAATTTGGACTTACAACTTTCGAGAATTAGCGTGCCACCAAAAAAGAAGTGATAAAAGGTCTGAGTACACGTACCAAGGATTTTTCAAATGATGAAAAAAATATATTTACATATATTAATGTAAAAGCGTGTCTATTTTACTACGCAGATAAGATTCGCATAACTGTCGTTGTCTTCATCTATATTATTTATTTTAATCTGTAAGGACAAAAGGAAAAAACAGCCCTTGTGTTCTCTTTTAACAAGATTTAATAACGCTCTAGTGGACATGGAAATGGCAACGTCGCGAAACGTCACAGGCAACGTTTTGTAACGCCCACTGTGTGGATGTCAGCGAGGTAAAGCGTCGGGCAAAATTGTAGCCAAATACTAACATGACAGATGATAGGCATGTCCTCCCGGACGGGATAACGGGCACGGCACGTTTTCGTGTAGCATATTTATATATGCTAAGGCTTATGCCCACCATATAGACATATCTACACTGAAACTCAACTAAAAGATGTAATTACCTACAATTATATTAGGTAAACATAATTAACGTATTACGATCACAAATACAAGCACATTTACAAATGTGCTTGTCCTTGTCCAAAAAACTAAAGAGCAAAAAATATTTTATTTAATTACTCTTTAACTTTCTAAACGCATCAAAAAATCACATTGTTTAAATATTTTGAGCGACTGTAAATATGGATCTACATTTATAAGATCATTAACTATCCTTAATGATTTTCCTGCTAACTATAAAAAAGGTCCGTCGTGTAAAAGTCACATTTTCCCAATGAAGCTCAACGCAAATAGTTACCTCTGAACAACTATAGTTGATAATGAAGGATAATAATACAGAACAACCCTATATACTGACAATCATAGTTATATGAAACGTAGGGATCGCTTTTGTACGCACCCCTACTGCGTTCAAAACAAACTTAAGTACCTACTGTTTTTCAAGTATCCCCAGCCGGCCGCTAGTATAGAGCTATTCAATACTTTATTCATTACCAGACCATAAACACAAGGGACTAAAATAATTCGAGAAAATTATACGTGTCATATCTGATGCAGAAAACTGTTTTAAAATAGTAAGATAAGACCTTGAATCTACCGAATTTAAATATTACAGTTTTATGTAAACATCTACTCTTGTCTAATTACTCCAATAAATGATCATTTTCCAAATAAAATTTGCCTTTGCACAATTCTTTGAATATTTGTTTTCAGACATAGCCTTTCACTAAACAACAACATATTCAGTGACGTACCGTTTTCGAAGAACATTATTATGATACAAAAGTAAACAAGTGAATTAATCCTAATTTAAATAGCTATTTTCCTTCTTTGAGAATTAATGAACCTTTACTTCTTTGAACTGGGAGAGGATATGGTTAACCTGTATACTTACGATACTAATTTACACGGCATAAGGCGAAAATATTATTTGAACAAACTGACACAAGAGTGTTTGCTTTCAAATGATTTAAAAACACGAGGAGTTACCAAAAAAAGTAAAAGGTTCTCTGAAGCATACAAATTGAAGATAACAAATTGTTTAGAAAGACACTTCCTCTGTAACAAAATTGATGGAATTCAATGGTGTAGATAGGCAGTCCTACAACATAAGGGTAGGGTTTTCTTCTGAAACATAAATTTTGTGATTTTACACTATAACCTACGTACTATGGTATTAAAATCGGCTATTTAAAACGTTTATATTTCTAGTGAAATAAAAAGCTAGTAGCTTACTCACTCAAAAATGGTAAATTAAAGTAGCTTACTCGACAGATTGTTTCAACAAAGTTAAGGTACCATAAAAGCGTTTCCTGACAGTCTGATGCCTATAATACTAAGTATCCTAACCCCTGCGTACCGCTAATTTCAAGCAAACAAGCACGGCAAATGTAACCCTAACGTGTTGAGAACTTTTGCATAAGTAGCTAATAAAGGATAGCACAAACACACCCCCACTCATCATTTTATCGTACGGGGAATGACAAGCAAACTATGCGAACGTTATATAAGTATTTATATGTAAATGTGTACCTTCCAAAGATATTCCAATCGGTATAATATGAATTCCGGTTGAGCTACTCCGATACCGAACATACCTAAAGGTGCTATACGACCAGGATTCTCTGGAATCGCCCTAGATTGCAAGACGTCCGTTTCCTGACCGGAGTTTCGATATGTACGATGCGGATTTTTGCAATAATTTGCCGTGAGCAGACAGTACGTCATAGCGATTATTCAAGAGTCACTATTCCTATCAAATTAAACTTTCTTTACTTTTCTATCTAAATTTGATTGTTTTAAGCGGATTTTAATATATGGTGAAGCAAAAGTTCAACCGAGAAGGTATCGCATTTGTGTTATGGTTGGAGAAGTGAATCGAGTGAAGAAGAATCGACGTCTTTAGGAATAGCAATGTGTCTACTGACGACCTCAGATAGTGCTGTTAAAGGTTGTATGTGGATGTCCATGGGCGGTCAGGTCCGCTTAAAAATCTAGTGGCTTGACGAGACGGGAGAGGAACAAAATATTATCGCGGCGTGCACATTGAATTGAATATGCAAGATCTATGGAAAAGAGTTACCGCGCTGTTTTCCGCTTTTACCCTGAAAACTGTAAACGCCGTGCTATTAAAAATTTCTGAGCGCCGTCAATCAAGGCGAGTTCTAAAAAAAGCATTGTTACGGGCCTATTGCAAAGACTACATTCAAATATTTCTTATACGAAAAAATATTGATATCTTTTGTTTTCCATTGACTACAAATCGTATAATAATTTAAAACAAGTATGCCCAAGACGCGTAAATATATAGTAGGTAGGTAAAAGACTAATTTACCCAAGTTTCTTAATATATATATCTACAATACATGTCATTAGAACATTGTTCTAGTATTCAGAAACAGGTTTTCTTGAATGTATTAAGTACTTATAAATGGTAAAAAGTCCCCAGTCACCCCAAAGGAACTCGCCTCTTCTGTCGGGACCACTTTTCCTGTTACGGTAAACAAGTTAGACAGGGGCTGAATCATTTTATACTGCGAAGCAATTATTTATAATGCTTACAACAAGCATCGCTATAAACGGAGCTCGTCCACACTATTGCCTATACAAATTGTACACATAACGAAATCACTAGCGAATCATGAGTACTTGTAATAACGCCCAGCCGGAAAAATTTATATGCATTGAAAGTCTGCTAGTCTGTGACAGCGGCTTCGCTTTCGCTTCACGTTGTCGCATAGTATGCCACCGAGAGCGCCGCATCCAAATTATACCAATACAGTTTCAGTAACTCTACATTATGTACGCGTATGAGCTGTACGAGCATCAGTAAACATGTAGTATCAATGACGTATGATTATCAAGTATACATGATTATACAATAGAAAATCAACAAAGTCATTAAATTTACTTAGGTCATGTTACTAAGCAAGTGTTAATAAATATATAACTAGTATATTTTGGGCTTCCAGAGACAATAGAGTTAGCGAAATGGTTTGCCATTTGTAGAGTACAATACAAACGTGCGTCAAAGGTAAGTGTGAGACGACCAAACAAATCAGTAAAGGAGAGGCGTACAAACACCGAACCATGTCTTAATAGACAGACAGAACGACCGCACAATAAATATTATGTCAACTAGTATAACGCCGGTCGTCGAAAGGGCAAGTTTTTCATGCGTTGAGTAACTCGCCACATACGCGACGATGCCTGGCGAGTTCTCGGACCTTATAAAGTTATAAGGAATATGACTTGATATTTTTATACTAGCCGTAGTAAGGAGACCGCTAAGCGAGAAGCAGGCATAGCAAGTAAATCGGTTGCATTAGGCAAATCAATTAATGAATACTAAGATTTTCGTAATAAATATTTCTTTAAATATACCGACATCAAACTTACCGACGTAATTATTTCGAAGTACGTATATGTCTCATCACATTATAGACATAACAGAGTCTGGTAAATAGGTTGTATTTATCTATAGTTATCGTAAACATTTGATAAAAGCCGAAAGGTATGTTTTGTTAAAAACTAGTTTTTCTTTGTATTGTATACGTATTGTAATAGTCGCTGATGGTGTATTTATTGACTGATTACTGTTCATTAAACACCATTACCAACAATATAAAAGCAATAAACAACTAATTAGCATGTATACATTAATTTACATATTTAAATTAAATATTTAACTACCTTTACTCCCACACAGATTGATATAAATCCTCATAGATTATTAAATAATATATCGTGTAATACCACCCTATCGTCCTTTGTAGCAACTGAAACAGTAGTAAGTGCCGTACGGTTTACACGCACACGCGTGACGTTAACCACTCACGCATAAAAAACTTAAAAGTGTAGTTTGAAAAGTCAATCTCCGGAAAGAATCGCGGATAAATAATACATCGGCCGCGCTACATATCGGTATCGCGTGTGGCTCGTACATTTTCACTGAAAACGGAGTAACGCTCGAGTGTACGCTATGGTCATAGAAATTGGGTCGCATACCGTTGTATAACGTCCCGTGGGCTGAGCGGCGACATCCATCCCATTGTTCGCATTTTAATAATAAAACACAGACTATGAATAAATGATTTCCTTGATGAATTGCAGCGTAATGAATAATGGTTTTTCATTTATTATAACACCGACTTGTATGCATGTTTTTGTGTGCTGGACAATCGATGCTTGTTCGACAATACCGCGACTACATCGTTTTAAAAGGTATATAGAAGATATATAGACGGGATTAATTGAAAATGTTTCAAAAATAATTAAAAACACACGAACTTATTAAAATTTGTGATTTTGCTTTCGTTAACAGTAAAAACATAAATGGCCGTATGTAAAAAAGCACATGTATGGAAAATCTAGAAGTTAACTTTAAAGTTACATTATTATTATTATTGTTTTTTTTTTCATTATTATTATGAAAGAGTAAGAAACGGGCATGCAGACCACCTGATGTTAAGTGGTCACTGCAGCCCATGGATAACCACGTCCAATCTCAAATAGAACAGAAGCTCTATT
>DWON01007737.1:0-12656 GCA_018251015.1 Phocides pigmalion okeechobee
CAACCACAAACACGACCGAAATCCTATCTGAGCTCGAACGTAGATACGTTGCTACTCCTGAGGACTAAGATGGTCGCATCGCTTCTAAGTGTAGTCGGCAACCGCACCTCTCCAACCGAAACACAAGTAATGCTTTACCGCGGATTATGAAGGCGGCGGTGGTACCTGCCGGGTCTAACTATAGTTCTTTCACATTTGAATAGCTTTGAATCGAATTCATAGGACTGAGAGGCGCCAATTATGGCAAGCATATGTTCAGCGGCTGAGGAATAGGAATGTAGTGTAGTTAACAAGAGGGCGAGTGCGGCGACCTCGGAGCAGATGCCGATGAGCGCGTCTGCGCAGCCGTAGAACTCCTCCTTGAGCGAGATGACGATGGTCTGCAGGCTGCCCTTCTTGGAGCGGATGTAGGACGCCACCTTGCCGATGTTGGTGTTGTCCAGCGCCGCGTCGATCTCGTCCAGCAGGAAGAACGGCGCCGGCTGGTAGCTGCCGCACACGACATGTACATTCATCACCTATTAGATTCTGTTACATAGTTTAGACGCATCTCAATGCAAAATGTATGAAATGGTGGCTTTGGTATTTGTATCTCGTTTATACATTACAGGGCACAAAAGAGGATGATCTTAAAGCTATACTTAACAAATGGTAAACTTAATAGACAGTGGCGTTTCCACCAGTTAATTTATCATAATGAGATCGCATTATTCTTGATTATTTAGAAAATTCTGATACCATACGCAGTCGGAGCACCCATTTGGGTCTAGACCATATAGAGCACAAGTCCGGAAATGTCACCTGTGTATGGCGAAGAGCAGCGCGAGCGCGGCGACGGTCTTCTCCCCGCCGGACAGGTTCGACATGGGCTGGAAGCGCTTGCCTGGCGCCACGCAGTTGTAGTTGATGCCGTCCAGGTACGGCTCCTCGGGGTTCTCGGGGCCCAGGAACGCCTGCGCCGACTGGTTCATGGCCAACGCCTGGCGAACCATAAACATATGTCATTCACACGTGAAACGTACCACTGCCTCTACTTGTCACACATCAACTTGTATATGTTATCAACATTTTTAATGTCAGGACAGTAGCTAATGATCGTGCAGGCTACATATCAAGATGTTAAGTGGTCGTTGTAGTCCTTGGATATCCACATCTGATATCAAACAAACTCAAATTTAGTCGTATCAGAGGTCATGCATGGGTATGTTGCTATTCACAAGGACTAAGATGATCATGTCACTATTTAGTGTAACCTTGCAGGCTATCACACATGACAACTTGATAACATTCCAGTGACGTCATCCATGTGATGGTAATTTTCATATAATACATCGGTCACAATAATACATCATACAATCAACACGGGACATGTGTGTTAACATACCTTATAAATAGCATCGATTTCGTTGGCCACGTGCTCAAAGCAATCTATGAACTTGTCGTGACGCTCCTTCTTTACCTGTAATAATAGAAATATTGGTAAAAATAAAATAAGAATATTTCAATGTAACGTAGTTAATCATATAATATATATTAACACTTTCCCTGCGGCGTACACACTGCTGTGCATTCGGAACGGAAACAATGTCTGGATGTTCATAAATATTATACGAATGCTACAAAATACCATATTTCAGTCAGCGCACCTTCAGTCTAGAGAAATAAGCTCCAGTTTAGTGCCGCCTACCGCAACACTGACCCGACCTAATATACGAGCGTCGCAGAGAAAGAGTTAACCTACCTTTTCAAAGAAGAAAAAGAGTACCTTTTCAAAGGCCAGCTTGGCTTTATGCGCCCGCTTGCGCGCGGCCACGAAGGCCTCGTTGGTGGCGTTCACCTTCTCTCGCACTTCGTTCAGTTTTTGCATCGCCTGAAACGTAAATATGCAATATATCAGATTAATAACATTTTTTTATTGTTTTAAATAGCATAACAGTTAGCAGCTCATCTAACGGTGACTAGGCGTTGCCGCCCGAGGGTTTTATAAGCAATCTTAATCCTATGTTTTTGTTATGTGTACCGCATATGAATTCATATGAACTCATTAAAGAGATATTTTGGATATTACAGAGACGTCTATTTTATTTATATGCAGGGCTTTTTTATGAAGGCACGTGGGGACACGCAGTGACCCCGAAAGTAATTTCCAAAGTATTGAAAAGTTGGAAGTACCAATAAAATTGAAATAGAACCGAAATTGACGAAAGAACAATAAAAAAAATATTTAGTTCTATAACACATTTTCTTTAACACATTAGCGAGCAGGTGATACAAAAAATTATTGAATTACAACTTTCGAGAATTAGTGTGCTTCCGAAACAGAACTGATAAAAAGGCTTTTATATGTATAGATAGTGAGCCATTACAAAGCAGAGTAACGGTAGTAGCGCTGTCGTACCCGCATGTTGGGCGCCTGGATCTTGTCCACGGTGTTCTGCAGCGAGTTGATGGCCTTCTGCAGCTTGTCGGCCTTGCGCTTGATCTCGTCCGCCTCCTCCAGCTCCTTGAGCGCGTCGCCCAGCCGCCGGTAGTCCACGCGGATCCTGCGCCGCGCGCACCACACACACACACGCACACACACACACACACACACACGTACAGTTTATTTACTTTACATCAAAATAGCAAACGAGCATGCAGTTGATGGATGTTCACGCCTCAAGCAAAAGGAGAATTCTATCTAAAGTAGTATGTTTCACTGCTAAGTTTGAGGCCTAAATTGGTCGCCTTACTTGATAATGTAATCAGTAACTGCAGTTGTCCAATTGAACCATGACAATTGCGTCACGACGGATGATGAAGGTAATGGTATCTTCCCGATCCGGACTACATTCTACCCCTCATTCAGTACGGGTATTACACCAGTGCCTCTCTGTAAAGTGCTGTGCTGACTTCGTTTTTTGTTGAACGTCGTCTGCTTATTAGTATTATCACATGTAAATAGACAAGCTACAGAATTTAACTATAGTTTAAGTAAAATTGTTTCGTTCAATAAAAAAAATCTTTAAATCTAATTATTATGTATAATTTTGATACTTCCCTAAGCATTATATTATTTTTTAAACACTAGAATAAATGAATAAAGGTGGGTATAAGTAAAGTGAGGTGGCGTCACCGACCTGGACTCCCGCTGGTACTGCTGCGTGGTGGACACGGAGGAGGGCTCGGACTCGCCCTCGGCCGTGTCGTCCAGGCTGCCCTCCAGCAGCGGGATTATTATGTCGTCGATCTACACAGCACACACGCATGTATACTTTACTTTTTTTTTCATTTAAAATTGTTAAATTATTAAGATTATGAAACAAATATTAAAAAAATTTGGATGTGACAGGAAGTTCTCTTATAATAAGAATTTAAAATTTGATCAGAAAATCTCAATTTTCATGAAATGCATTTTATTTATACGTTAAATTAATTACATCGAATGCATTTATGTTTCACATAAAGTGAGTGCAGGAAACGTTGAAAGCAATACATCGAATAAGTGTGGGTCAGTTGGATGGTGATAAATGAGGTGGCAGAGAGTGCGTGGCACCTTGCACTGGCGCAGGATGTTGTGGCGGTCGGAGCGGCGGCTCTCGATGCGCGCCTCCGCGCCCGCCGCCTGCTTCTGCACCGCCTGGATGTCCTTCGTGATGCTCGCCACCTCCTTGCGCGCCTGCTCCCACGCACGCACGCACACACACACACATTATTGATCGATTCAATCGAGCTTCATAAATTATATTTTTATACTACATGTGAATTTGTATCGTTCATGTTTCTTATTTTTTATAAAGTTTATTGAAGACAAATATTAAGATTTTTTTATAAAGTGTTTTATGATAAAGATTTTACGAAGCACTACTCGTATTGAGCATAAGCAAAATTGGAAAAGAAATAAACCATAAACGTTCTCTACATACCGGTATCGATGCGAATACACTTTACGTTTTGTATTTATGGTGAGGGTGGTCCGAATAGATGTAATGTGGTTTTACATGAAATTGTAGTCAGTGTGCTTATGTGTGAAATTGTAGTGTGTGTGAATATTGAAGCGAGTCATTCAGTGAAGGAGAGTAAAGCGAGCGAGCACGCACGGCGGCGACGGCGTCGTCGGCGGCGTCGAGGCGCGCGCGCGCGGCCGTGCGCTCGGCCTTGAGCGCGTCGGCGCGGCGCAGCTCGCGGTCGATGTCCTGGCGCTGCTTGGCCTCGGCCTGGCGCCCCGCCTCCAGCTCGTCCTCGCCGTCCTGCACCGTGCGCTCCCAGCGCGTCACGTTCTCTGCCGCACACACACGCGCGTTATTCTACGTCACTCGGCCCCGTGCGACTCCCGGTCGCCGAATTATATTCATGACGAATTCTCTGATCGCCGACGTGAGATAAAAGCCTCCCTCGACAGTTTCTTATACTTATATATCTTATTTATAGTTTATTGAATCTTAATATAACAAAAGGCGAACTTAATTCTTAACGTCATTCTACCGTCTACTAAGATAGACACGACAATACGATGGGTGGACGGTTACTCTGCGTGTCGCGGGAGCGCTCGAACTCGAGGTTGGAGGCGATGCGGTCGATCTGCGCCTCGAACTCCATGCGGCGCTTGGCGCGCTCCTGCTGCGCGCGCAGCTCGCGCTCCTCGTACTGCCTGCGTGTGTGCATACAAATAATACATTACTATACGATAACATGGAAAATATTCAAAATCCACTGTTACACTACTTGTATGGTGGTCCTGTCATGAAACTGGCACACTTATTTTCATTTATATATTTAATACATACGAATATTTAACACAATATTAAACGAAGGGATCTATCGATCTATTAAATATTAAATGTAAAATTTCGTATAACAAGTCTCTTATTTAATATTTAGTTAAATCCTGGACACCGTCCCGGATGGCGCTGTAAAACTTAGGAAATCATAGCTCCTTTTAAGTAATGAATTTTGGCGGTCAATAGTAAACATAGTGAAAAGTAGTTTTTTAAAGACAGTCGAAGAAGGCCGCGTAGACGCTAAGCGAGGGTGCGTGGGGCGCACCGTATGTTGGCGACGCCGATGTCGCGGCAGAAGCCGCGGAACACGACGTCCTCCACGTTGTTCATGTTCTCCTTGATCTCCTGGATCTTCAGGTCGCGCGCGTGGATCGTGCGCTCGATCTCCTCCACTTGCGGCTGGAAGTCATTCAATATAGAGTCATCGATGGAGGTACACTTAAAAGATTGAAAGGGAATATAAAATCAATTCATCGAGCCTTGCTGACTGAGATTAACTGGGAGAAAATAGAGATCACGTATTAATGACAGTATTTATCGATTAAAAACGGATTAAAATGCATAAGGAGTCTTTCAAAGCAAGATTATTTATAAAATACATATTATTATATAGAAATGACGATATATATTTTTGTAACAAAATGTGTACTCACTCCGAACATGTCGATCTTGCGCTCGAGCTCGGAGATTTCTGCATCAAGCGCCTTGATTTGTTTTAACTGAAAAAAATGCAATAAAATATTAAATGTAGGTCCAATTCGGTGTTCAATAATGGATGAACACAATCTCGATACATACGGTAGTGTCCCTGTCGGTGAGTGCGTACTTGAGCCGGGATTCGAGGCCGCGGATCTGCGAGTCTACGGTGGTCAGTTCGGATTCCTTTCGCGATTTCTTCATCGACTCTCGAAGCTCTTCCGTGAGTTTTTCCTGTCATTGGGACGAAGTAAAATAATCAATATACTTTCAATATTTACAAAAGTATTAATTAAGATGACTGTTTAACATTTTGACTGTTGCGCTCATATATAACATCAAGTCAGGATTACTGGAGGCGGCACTAAACTAGACCTTTTTTTCTAGACTAGATGTGCACCGACAATTCAAATATATATCTCTTAGCATTAGTGTAGTATCTACGAATACACAGACATAACCCGCCTTCAATGTTGTAGCGCCGCCGACGTAAACACAACACTTGTGTTCGCCCGTAATCAATACAAATTTGTACGTAGACGACAGGTGTGTACAAGCCGCAAGCGCATTACGCCAAGCAATACACGGCAGTGTTGTGCGCCGTTGAGAAATGTTTAAATAACAGACCTTCTTGGCCTTCAGCTGTGACAGATGCTTTTCGTCCCACCGTTTGGCCTTGCGCGCCAGGTCCAGGGAGCCGCCGGATATGATGCCGGACTTCTGGTAGAAAGTGCCATCCAGCGCCAGAGCCTGGAGATGTAATGAGAGTTTCAGACGATCATATCTTTTGTTTATATTTTTATAATCAAGTGTTCTATTTTAATATAAAATTTATTAAAAGTATGCCATAAATTTCGGACATATATTCGGTCACAGGTTCACACGACTAGAAGCGTATGGCGTATACGGGGGCGGACTGACGTCGTAGCGGCTGTTCTTGGTGCGGTCGAGGTCGTAGGCCACGCGCGACGCGTCCTCGGGCGTCTCGCACACCAGCGCGTTGTTGGTGACGAACAGCACGGCGCGGTGGATGGCGGCCGGCTCGAAGCGCAGCACGTCGAACAGCAGCTTCACGTTCTTCGGCTCCTTTATGTCGCTGCAACCACCATCGCCACGCTACTGTTGTTACGGTGTCAATAATGTAACGCATCTATCATAAAAAGTGAGGAAACTAAAAATATATACCGTTACACATATTAGTACCGACACGTGTTTCGCCCCAAAACTGAGCATCGTGAGGGTAAGTTGACTCTGCGACGGTTAATCGCCGAGTGTATCATGGCAAAGTAATATATATGACTCTGTTTATTTTACTTCACAGCAGTAGCGAAGCATGTTTGATCGACGAAGTACAGTCATATACTATATTGAGTCGGTGATAAATGACTATAGACGACGATAACCACATAATATCGCGTGAGCATCGAAAAGAATCAGAAGAATTAAAATACCGTTTCGTAGCATAGTATCGGAACCAATTTTAAGCATATTTGTACAAAGTTGGCGTGCGAGGAGAGGCGGATACGAACCGCAGGCGCTCGCGCAGCGGCTTGGCCTGGATGTAGTCGAGCGGCAGGAAGGTCTCGGGCTCCAGCATGCGCTCCTTCAGCACCTGGATGCAGCGCCGCGCCGTCTTCTCCGTGTCCACCACGATGGCCTCCATGTACTTACCGAGCACCTTGGTGATGGCCACGTTGTACCGCTTGTGCGTCGGCTGGCACATGTTTATCATGCGGTCGTACTGCACATACGGAACGACGTATAGTACGTACATCGGGAGGTAACAGTCGCAAAGCATCGGTAAGGTTGAACATTTTTCATATGATCGCTTAGCTATTTATATAAGATATATCCAAACGCTTCATTTAAAGGTTTCATAGGTAGGATAATTAAAAAAAAAAAGGTTGAGATTCGAGAGATAGACAAAATAAGTGAGCGTAGGCGCACCACGCCGGGGATGTCCCGCTTGAAGTTCTCGACGATCTCCTGCTTCTTGCGGCGGCGCGCCTCCTCGTGCTTGTCGACGCGCGCGTCGCCCAGCTGCGCCGCCACGTCCTCCAGCGCCGCCTGCAGCGCCGCCGCCCTGCCGCGGCACGAGCCCACGTCCGCCTGCGCAGCGCACTCTTGTACCGCCCGCGCAAATACGCTACTCGTTCTCGTCCGAGATCCGTACAGATTCGTATGAATTATGGGATTTTACGAATTTCATATGGACTGTGCGTTCGTAGAATACGCAAACGTAAATTCAACCCGCGGTCTTGCGGCGTCGACGTAAGCGCGCCACGGTTTACTTAGCGGAATGAACAATTTAACTTTAATAAATATATGTATGTATGTATATCTTCGAATGAAATAAACGAGTATCGCTATAATTAAATGTCGTTACAAGTGTACGTGAACGACGCCAACCTGCAGCTCGGCGCGGAGCCTCTTCTGCTCCTCGAGGGACTGCTCCGAGCTCTTGATATGCTCATTCAATTTCTCCACTCGTTTCATAGCTTCGTTCCGCTCGTGGCCCTATAGCAACGTTACCTTTAATAACTCATTATGTATTCATAGTGTGTATAACCCCACGGTATCGACAGATCGTAGACGGTCGACGGAGTTAAACAATCAGGTGTAGTCGGGAGGTAGACGGGTGACTGCTAGAGGCTAAATCTCAGGCACTTCGTTGTTTCAGAGGACACATTACTCTTAAATATCCCACGAATGGGTTGAACACTGCCTTAGTCTAAGTTGGTCTAATCACCCAAATATCTCCCGACGAAAATCAGTTTAAAATTTTAATAATAACAATAGGAAAGTTATTTATCAATGTTGTCAAACATAACGCAATAATGGTATATCTTATTACGTTAGGAAAGCTGCATGTGGTAAAAAGAGACAGGTATACATTTCACATTTTAAAGTTCAACTCATCATATTTGTGTACTTAGAGTTCATTAACGAAGGTATCGGATATCATTAAGATCGTATCGGAACAGATACACGGTTGAACCAGGATCGGATTGGATCGAATTGGAACAGATAGATACCACTGAGCACTTCTAGCCATTCTTTTCACTCGGATATGTTATGTGTGCGAGGAGAGCATGAGAGACCTTCTGCCTGTGCTTGTTCTCGACCTCGCCCTTGCGCCGCATCTCGTTGTCGAGGCGGTCCTGGTCCGCCTTCTGCTCGCGGTTGACGGAGTCCAGCTCCTGCAGGTAGCGCGCCGCCTGCCGCGACGCCTCCATCTTCAGCTCCTCGTACTCCCGGATCTGGACGGAAAATTGTTACTAGTCCCGAAAAATATGGGTGTTTTTGTATCTACAATGATGGTAGTGTAATGTAATAGTACAGCACAAAAACAGCTATAATTCTACGCCTCTGTGTACCCCGCAAATGATTAAACACCTGGAAGATGATTAAACACATGTCCCCGACTATGGAAACCTGCGGGGATACCTGTATTGTCGTTATGGTTCTCTTTGGTACAGAGTAATAGTATGATACAACAAGTGATACATTTTTACTACGTACCGTGTAAACAATTAAGGATTTGGTTCGAAACTATTCAATTTCGCCCTGACCACGACCCGAACTTGTTTGAAATATCGGCAATGAAGAATCGTGAGTACCCGGTACATACTCAACTATACAAATTCCGCTATAACATTAGTAAAAGAAATAGGTTTCCTAATCTTTCATTATTAAAAAACTATCATAACAATAAAAAATAAGGCGATTGACGGACCCAGAGTCAAAACCTAAATTTCGCAAATAGCTTCGTTATATAGCATAAGAGAGCAGTAAGAAAAAAAATGGAAATTCCTTTCTCTTCACTGCTTTGAATTAAATCAAGGATCAAAGAAATGTTCATTTTTGCATAAGTAAAAAGTAGTATACAATAAATACATCATTGGAATAGGTATAAGTCTATAAATCTATAATATTTGGACTAACTTGGGCCTCCTCCAGATGCACATCAGCGCGAGTGTGGCTGGTGCCCACAATGGTTTGCTCCCAAGCAGCCTTCTGTTCTTCAATTTCACGGAGCTCCTCTTCTAGTTTTCTGAATAACAAAGTAAATATTGAAATAACTCCATCCTTATTGTTGATTTTTACAGTCATAGAAGATTGATAATCAAAAGTCAAAGGTACATTTCAATTATGCATCATGAATAAATTATTCAAATCCATCCAAAATTTTTAAATAACTTTTCCTTTAAAAGTTTATATTTCAATTGTCTTATCCACGATTAGTAAAACCTATTGAATACATTTTAATTGTAATCCGTTTCATTCCAATGCATCTTAACAGCGAAGAAAATCAATCCTTTGCATCTACAAAACTATACAAGATATAGACTATAAGTGATACAATTTTTTTATGTGAGAAGAGTAGCAAACAAGCATGCAAACCACCTGATGTTAAGTAGTCGCAGCCCATAGACATCTACGTACGTTCACAAACACGACCAAAGTCCTATTTGAACTCGAACGTAGATATGTTGGTTCTCTGCACCTCTCCAACCAAAATACAAGTAATACTTTACAGCGGATTTTGAGGGCGGTGGTACCTCCCCGGTCGAACTACAAGTACCTTTAAATAATAAATATAATAGAAGATTTGATTAAAAAAGAAAAAAATCAGTATGATGAACATGAATGTAGTATCATGTAGAAGTGAGCTGGCGTGGCCACCTGATGTCGGCCTGGTGCGCCTCGTGAGCCTTCTTGGCTTGTTCTAAAGTCTTGATGGCACTCTCCAGTTTCTTCTGAGTGTGCGTCACGCGCTCCTTCGCTTTGATGAACGTTGGCCGCTTCTTTGATATCTCCGCTTCCTGTGTGATTAAACAATTATTAAACCTATTGATTAAAAACAATAGTTAGGCATAAGTTTATTAACATTAAAAAATTCTCACTACTTTATTCTTAGAAATTATTTTATATTATTTATATTAAAATATTGCTTTCTATTTTATTTGAATTATAAAGATCTAGGCGATTTCAGGCTTTCTGACATCTTTTCTACATATTATATTTTGTGAAACATGAAGTCTATACCAATAGCTGTGGTTCACGTGGATCACTATAGAATACATTGCGGCAATTATAAATCAGTCCGTTAGCGGCAAATCTGAGAATGTAATGCATGCTAGAAATATACCATGTAAAAAGCAAAATTTATATTATGTTCATAAAGATATTTAATGTGTAACAGATAAGTAGCCACAAAGTAGGGAATTGGCAAAATATAGTAGTAATATTTTTATTAATTAAAAATAAAGCCATTTACTATTTCATTTAATTTATTTAACATGGGATAACTTACCACTTCTCTGATCTCCTGTTCGATCTTAGCAACTTCTCGCTGGGCAGTGCCCGCCTCCTTTTTCTTCTCCTTCAAGGTTTCTTCAGCCTTCTGCCTTTTGTTCTCCACCTTGGTGAGCTCATGCTGCTTGTGCTGCAGCTCCGCCTCGTTGGCCTGGATCTCCTTCTCGTTGTGGTACAGGTGGAAGAGTTGCAACTCCACTTTTTGTTGTTGCTAACAATGAAAAGCAAAATTATTTATAAATTACATAGGCCAGTTACAAAAATTAAAAATTATACGATAACCAAATTAGTGTAAACCAATAAATTGCATTGAACTAACAAACTTTTTTTAAATGCAAGTGATATTTGCAATGTGTCATAATCGGTGGAATTTTTTATGGATTATGTTGTATTGCCTCGAAAAGTGATGTTAATATATGCCTCAAACTCTGATTGTGAATAGCCCCTGCTTAAATACAAGTTATGGAATCAATATTTTTATTTTATTTACAATTTTGTTTATTAAAATCATCTAAAAACCAAGCATGCTATCCACTGAATGATGTGTTTTACTACTCTTGAGATGGTTACGTCATATGTAACAGAGATGATTGCATCTGCAACAATCAATGGAATAAATCTCACCAATTCCTCTTTCAACCTTGTATACTTTTCAGCTTCCTCTTTCTCAAACTTGGCCTCTTTGCGCTCCGCAGCCACCCCTTTCTTTTTCTGGTACGAGAACTGAGCTTCCTCGTCAGCGCGGTTTACTTCCGCTCGACATGCCTCATATGCTTCCTTCAGGACACCAGACCTGATAATAAGGTCATTCGCATATTAACCGATAACTAATTTCCTTCATCTGCATTTTTTATTATATCAACAACAATAGTTACGCATCTTCTCTCCGCCAAAAAACACGCACAGATGAATATAGTGCTTATTAAAATCGAAATTCCTTAAAACTTTGATAGCTTTGTGGTAAATGAAGGGATTGTGATATTTTTAAGATAGGGACCGACTAAACCAGTAAACCAATAGTGTTCAACTAAAACTAACAAAATGTATGCAGTTATTAACAATTATTCAGACAATCAGATCTCTATCATTTTATTTATATAAGTATAATACAGATGCATACTAGATCAACAAATTATTTTATTTCAATATTTCATTGATTATTTATCTCTAACCTACCTGTAAAGTTGCTCTAAAGAGTAAACCATTTATTTTCTGTTCAAATTATAAAATGTATGTAACACAATGCAAATACATTTCAGTACAAGTTGTAAACTAATAGCTGATTTTAAGTAAAGTATAAATATGTTATACTTTACTTAAAATCAAATATAATGACTCGTCCCTTAGTAGTGCTTCTCAATAGTACAAAATTTAACACATCAACCCAATATGAATTCATAAAAATAATGAAATATGAAAATTAAATAACATACCCACTAATTTCTTCAAACAATGCAGTCCTTTCCTTAGGGTTCTTCATGGCGATACTCTCCACGGCACCTTGGAACACCAAAAAATTCTTGGCCTTCACATTGATGCCAAGTTTCTCCAACTCTCCCAAATACGTGCTCACTGATACTGACTGAAAATAACAAAAAAAAAAACTGAGTACAATTGTAGTTTTAATGTCAAAAAGGTATTGGCAACTTAAACGAGCATATAATTTTTCTACATTTTTTTTATTATTGCAAAAGAGTGAGAAACGGGCATGCAGGCCACCTAGTGGTAAGTGGTCACTGCAGCCCATGGACAACCACATCCAATCTCAAATAGAACAGAAGTTCTATTTAAGGATGGACACAGATGCGTTCCTACTCTTGAGGACTAAAATGGTTGCTTTCAATAATGTAAGATCTGTGTGCATTTAATATGTAATATAAT
>DWON01007738.1:0-12655 GCA_018251015.1 Phocides pigmalion okeechobee
GTTTGTTTGGAATTGGTGGGTGACCGGAGATGGATCAGCCATTTAACACTTTCCCTGCGGTGTACAACACTTGTATATTGCGCGGCGCAACGCGCTTGCGGTTTGTACACACCTGTGTTGTACGGACGAATTTGTATGGATTACGGGGATACTGGATACGGGATTATATTTTATTTTTTAGCATCCGTATAACATTTACGAGCACACAGACGTTGTTTCCGCTCGCAGTCTCGTAGCACTTGTGTTCGATCGTAATCCTATAATCGTAATCCGTAATCGTAATATTTATACGTACATCACAGGTGTGTACAAGCCGCAGGGAAAATTAACCTAAACATAACATGGACTATCTCAAAACTAAATAATAAAAAATAAAATTTTTATTTTAAATTTTTTTTTATTTATAATAAAAACCTAAATGAATCTACATGAAGTCCGTGCGCACGCTTAATAGCGATCACAAATCTCTGTGTGAAATATTAACCAGCTCTTTTTTCACCAGAAGCCTCGATGAAACGTGTGAGTATTAGTATGAAAGTTTATTAAACTCGGACCAAGTTTCTAAACTAGATAAACACATAGTCAATACTAAGTAAATATATTACATATTTGCGAATGTATAAAATATTGAACAGCCAATAAGTCATATTTGAGATGATCACAGACATGTTGCTATCCTTGAAAAATTAAGTAATACAATTTGGAATGTATAATGTGAATATCGTAGTTATCAGAAACCTGTGTATTTTTATATGTGGCAGAACAATATTTCGACAGGGGAGGTACCACAGCCGCACTCATAATCCGCAGTAAAGAATTACTTGTGAGAAGTGCGGTTGCCGGCTACACTTTGAAGAGAAGCGACCACCTTATTCCTCATGAGTCGTATTTGTAGTTGTCTATGGGCTGCGAATACTTAATATCAGGTGGTTTGCATGCTCATTTGTTACTCTTGTCATATAAAAAGTGTATTTTAATGTGTACACGTTAGTCAGGTAGGGACGATTGAATTAAAAAACTATGGTCACATTATATTTATTTATTTTAAACAAGTCATACACGTTACATCGATAGTAATTACAACTATGTGAGAACACAAAATATCCATAAAATTATCAGTCATATCGAGCACACAAAACGTAGGTACGTAAAATAGTTTAAATCTAAGTATGCTTATTCTATTTGAGATGCAAAATGTAAACATAATTATACTACTATAACATTAATTAAAACGCACTCAGCACTTTTACCACAAATATATCAACCACGAGAAAGAATATATTTCTACATAGACTGTGACTACATTTCATGTGACATAAAAAGTAAATACCAATTTTATTTTAACACTTTGATTGCGGCGCGGATATATATGATCTGGTCAGTATTGCGGGAGGCGGCTTTAACCTGGAGCTTCTTTTTTATTATGAAAGAGTAATAAACGGGCATGCAGGCCACCTGATGTTAAGTGGTCACTGCAGCCCATGGACAACCACGTCCAATCTCAAATAGTATAAAAGTTCTATTTAAGAATGGACGCGGATGCGTTCCTACTATTGAGGACTAAGATGGTCGGCTCCAATAATGTGTATCCCGCAACTACACCTCCCCAACCGAAACACAATACATGAAAAACATATTGCTTTACGGCGGTTTACGAGGATAGCTGTGGGGTGCCGCCCCAGGAGAGCTCTAACGGCTCTACCACCTTTGATAGCTTATTTGATTAGACTGAAGATACGCCGACAAATTACTGAAATATTGTATTTTAGCATCTGTATATCATCTACGAATACACAGATATTATGTCCGTCCCCAGACTTGTTGCGCCGACCTAAAAACAGTATTTTTGTTCGCCCGTAATCGATAAAAATTTGTCCGTACAACACAGTTGTGTACGAGCCGCAAGCGCGTTGCGCCCAGAATTACACAGCAATGTTGTAGCCGCAAGGAAAGCGTTAATCAATTGTCATAAAATCATAACACTACACTACTAGTTAGTGATCGTCAGACAAGCGTATTGGACATAAATATACTGTTTTTTTTATGAATTACGATAAAATATTCATAAAGCGATTGTAATATTAACTTTCTGGCCAGTTACATAAAGTTTATAACTGCAGAAGACAATTGAATCACATCTTTAACTGAACAATACATTTTATCAAGTAATTGCAGACAAGGGTCAAGGGTCCAAAGACTGTAAAGCAAGTCTTGTGCCGAAAAGCATAGTATGACGTTAAGGAATATTTAAATGATAGCAAAGCCGGGGATTGAGCCTATCTCACCGACCTATTTCTATGCCCCGTGTAATAGGTTTATTTACCCGAAATTGTGTGCAGATGACAGTGGAAAGATCCTGACACACACGATTAGCTGTCTCGTGTGCTCATCATCTTTCCGTATAATAAATATTTGAATTTAAATTCGTTCTTAATTTTATATTAATTAAAATTTGTTTCTGAAACTTATTTTTATCGACTGTATCTAATGAAGGAATCATTTAAGGAACTTGTGTCCGTGAAATTACTGATAAGCAGTGTCGGGCAAAATACATATTTTGTTTCAGTTAAAATACAAATTACAAAATATATTTTAGGTTATTAATTACATTTTTATTGAATTAAAAATATTATATATCTATTTGTATTTCAATTACGTATTTTAATTCCAAGTAATTCAAATACTGTCCAACTCTGCACATAAGCTCTTTACAAATTTGTTAAGATATCTCGGACATATGACTCACGAAATTGGCGATGTGGGATACCAATTATTAGATTTCTTAATAGACTCCAATCTAAGACAATATGGATGTCCAATAAAGCGTTGGCTGGATGAGACACGTAATGAGACTTATCTGCGAAACGGACCACACTTTGCATCTGTCAATTTAAACTCTGTAATAAACATTTTCAGGAACAATAATCGTCTATGCATTCCCGGCTTTGAAAGAAGGACCTCCCAGCTTTGCTGAGATCCAAATTAACATTTGAATACATCAGAAGATTCAATATTCTATTAACGGCTGTCCAAGTAGACCTGAAGATGTGTTCTCTGAAAGCTTATTGTTGCTAATTTACCATCGATAATAAATCTGTAAATAATGGTTGCTACTTATGTTCCTGGGTCAGTCAAGAATCGATCGCTTAACCCATCTTGTAAAAGGGCAATAAAATATAGGTACTATATAATTTTAATACTATACTGTCCCGTTATATTAGTATTTGTATGATACTATAATGATCAACACGTATAATTAGATACATAATCAGAGCTTTCCATTCACACAACAAAGCAAAATTTGCATCCTTTTTCATATTTTATTTGTTACGCAATCAATTAATATCTCCAAATTTCATACACATGTCATTAGCGCCTGTTCAGAAGGTATCTGTTAAACGTATTTGGTCGCTGTATGTCGTAAATTATTTAAATACATTACAAATACATCTAAAATTATAGTATTGTTTGATTATCGTAAGCTTAACATAAGAACCAAATCTAAAAATGCAGACTTATGATTTGTTCATAGTTTAATGACATTACTTAATTACTAAAATAATTATCTATCCTACCGTAACTTATCTCTGTCCTACCGTAACTTATCTCTAAGTTAGCACACTTATAATGACATCCACTGCTGGACAAAATACTTCCAAGAACTATTATATTGACAATATATTAAAAGCAAAATTTGTGAGTTAAAAAAGACAAGAATGAACATAACAGAATTTATACGTATGTTATAAATAAATTATAATTTTTTCACAATTTATAAATTGAAATATATGTATATAATAGAAAACTAGAAAAGTGACCGATAAACCCAGGGATTAACCCCCAGCCAAAACAGCTGAATCTAGAATCTAAAAATTTGCGGATGTTCTTTATATACTTTAAGGAAGCGGTGAGAAACAAATTTTGGAAATTCTATAACAAAGGACATGAAATAGGCTTCTGGAACAAAAGAAGCGGGGAAAAACTAGTATCATTATAAAATCCTGAGTTGTATTAGACAATTCGTGTCATACTAAAAGACGCTATAAGCGCTCAATTGGGAGTAATTGTGTTTAAGGCCAGTGAGCTTGGTTTTTTATTGTCACGTTTCAAGTATTTAATGCGCGACAATTCCTTCAATTGTTTCAATATACAAGTTCAGAAGGTTACTTGCGAGTTATCGCTAAGTTAAGAGTTTTTGTTCTAGTACTAATTAATTTGTCAATTCTTCCGAAGGTTTTATATCCTTCTCTTTTCTTATAAAATTGTTTAAAATATGATTTTTTAAAGCGTTCATGAACGTTCACGAATGTCATAGAACTGTTGCTTTAAAATTAACTGAAAGGAACCAGAGCGAGTCTTCTTCTGTTTTCTCTTGAGAAAATTTTTCTGGTAGATGATATGTACGTACGTACATTTCTTTATGTTTATATATGCCATTTAAGCCTAGAAAACTTACATTAGATTGTCATCTTTGGGTCATCATGGATAAACGCCTTAGATTTTATAGTCATAAGTAAAAATATTATGTAAAAATTTCTTCTCACACGCAATCAAACCTAAACAAAACTCTTTACTGATATACAAAGTCAATAAAAATCATAGTAATAAAGTCTGAATATAAAAAGGGAAAGTCCTATGCTACTAGGCTCGTATTTATAAAACAGACCATAACGAATACAACTAAAAGAATTTTATTCCATTAAAATTTTAGGCTTTTGTTTAAGATCTATTTTAGGTTAACTTTTGTTTTCAAAGTTTATTCTTTATACATTGTATTATTTATATTTATATCCCATTCAAACTTATACGAAATGAGTGAGACGCGAATAGAATGCCCTTTTGGAGTTCCTTTTTTGATGGAAATTTATATATCAATGTTAAGTTAAATATGATTCATAGAATATGCGCCGTTTCATCATCCACCGGCAGTTACTTCTAAAATATGCATACTGCGCAGAATCATTTTACGCTAAAATCCGTTGTTGTTTCATCATTCTTATGTGTTTCTTGCAGCCATATTTTTTATTTGAGAAGAGTAAATGTATATTCTCTCAGCTCATGGACATCACCTACAGCTCTAAAGTATTTGAGATCGTACATAATTTTACGTACGTAATTTTATAGGGATATCCAAACAAAAGGCAAACTATTTTGCTTAGTTCATATTTATGCTCAGAGTTCTAATATCACTTTGTCTTTCCTTATTCTCGTTGGTTTGAACATATCTTAGAACTATTTCCTTAAATGTGTACATTACTTATTATTATTAGTATCTTAATTAAAGTCACAAATTAAAGTACTGTTGTTATCTATATTATAGTAATACTTTTCAATATTGTTACACTAAACACTGATATATTACTGAACTACCTCCAAGAACGTACGGCGTTCAAAATTATAACATGTCTAATTTTTTGTAGCTATTACGTTCATAATATTTTATTTCGGGTCGGGTATTTTAGATAGGGTCAGCGTTGCGGAAGGCGGCACTAAGCTGGAGCTCATTTCTCTAAACTGAAGATGCGCCGACAATTCACTAAAATTGTATTTTTTAACATCTGTGTATATCTACGACACACGGTAGATAGACGTAATGTCCGCAACCAGTTTTGCACCGACGTAAACACAGCACTTTTGTTTGTCCGTAATCCATACAGATTTTTAAGTACAATACAGGTGTGTACAACAAACCGCAGGGAACACGAAGCAGGAAAAGTGTTAAAACAAACGAGACCGAAACGATTGTGTATCCGTTTGTCCTTTACGCATTACAGCATCATTTAGACACTGGATGACGGAAGTCTTAGTCAAAGCAGACAAATAATACGGGTAATCGAAGTAACAGACGAGCATGCAGCCACCCGACGTTAAAACGTCGCAACCGCCCATGAACAACTGTTACAAAATCTGATAACAACTCTGATTATTACAACCTTGCTAGAATCGTACGTGAAATTTATTTTTATACGTGAAAAAGTAACAAACCTGCATTCAGGAAAGCTAATGGTCGGTGCGTTTCGTTCAAAATAAACGTTTTTTTTGTAAGAATCTACTTTAAGTAAATGCCATTAAACATGGCATGACTTGCGGCCTATCGATTACCAATAACAATATCAAAAATCCTTATCACAGTTCGTACATGCGTTGCTACTCCTAAGACTGAGATTAAAAGATAATCTTCATTTTCAATTTCGTTTTCGCCTTACACTAAAAGATCGTCTTAGATTTGGTTTCTATATTTTGTCATATGCCCCCCATTGTTCTTTCAACTCCCGCCCTTTTTAAACATTTTGTCTTGAATCCTATCATCTCGATGGCCAGTGTCAGAAATTATCATATTTTCATAAAAAAAAAACAAATATTTAGTGTATTAAGTTCAAAATTTTAAAGAATTACATAAATATAACTATTTTATTATGTTGCTATAATTCTTGTCAAAATAATATTGTCACATCTAAATACAATACTTAATTATGATGTCGAAAACGAGATGGTGGCCTCAATTTAAATTGGAATGGGCAACTGCACCTCATCACTCAAAAAAAAAAAATACTTTACGGAAGGGTATAAAAATGGCGGTACCTTCGCGAAGTAGTTATGAACTAAATTTAGAGCATTACGTACATAAATTCAGTTAAACGAAACAAATACGCGCAGCTCTCGCAAACCACTTATTCTTGTCAAATTTTGCGTCACGAACAAGGGTTCTTAATTTCACAAATTTTCTGCCTTAGGGCTCTCCACTGAGATATTGTTGGAAAGGACTTTATTTTGGTACGAAAACTTATGTATATAGGTTGAAATGTATTGTAAACTAGCTGGGCTAGCGACTTTGTCTACATTTTTTTCAATTAGGTCGAATTGATGCTGTGTCAAACTGACAGAGGGGCAATAACTTCGAAATTGCGAATTTAATCTTTGCATTTATAACAATCATTATTATTATAACAATATTTTCATAAAATTATTCAATGTACACACTGGATTCTCATCGAAAAGTGTTATGAAAGAGATTGATATAAAAAGTACAAAGTTTAGGAATTATTTCTCTTTTTGATCTGAATTTTAGTTTATATGTTCTGATATTAGGCCCTTACTAGAAATCGCGTAAATTCGAATTTATTGAAGTCACGTGTTTTAGAAATTAATTATAGCTTGCTTTAACAAGAACTCTCTATAAAGTTTTCCAAGTGTAACAAAACACCTTAGCCCAGGGGTCGGCAACCTGCGGCTCACATGTGGCTTTTTGGAGGAAAAGTACCTATGGCTCTCCAGTTCCATACACATAAAATATTTTATTGTTAAATCCTTTAAAATATATCCATAGATATATCTATCTATTTTTAATTCTGTATTTATATCAATAGCTATAGTTATATTACTGGACCAACAAAATATGTTATCTGCTAAAACAATTGTAAGTTTTTATATAAATATTAGAAGTGGTCGCGACGTTGTTCGGATTTTGTTAAATAAATGTAGTGTTAGTTACTCCTCATACTAAAATTTATATGCCAGTGAAAGTCGTGTTGAAATCGGAATATACAATAGACATCAAATTATTTAAACATATTTTTATTGGCTCTTTAAAATATAGGAAAATTTGCAAATTGCAAGTTTTGGCTCTTTCGTCTTAAAGGTTGCCGACCCCTGCCCTAGCCCAACGTAGTTTATTATATCTTAAATCTTCAGAAACCCGTGACGTATAATCCAAAAGCATTGGATTGATGATACATTCATCAATACAAACAGAAATTAGGTTACAAATCACATAATATTGCTAAGTAATTCTAGAACGGCGGTAATGTTCACCGCATTCGAAAATTTGACTTTTGTGATACTTTATAGTTGTTAATTTTCGTATTTATACTCTCTTCAATGATTATTCATTACCGTGATTCAGAAAACTCCACAACACCATCTAGGGGAGAAAATAGAAATAATAGCTCGGCTTTGTAAGCGAACGTAGTGATAAACGACTTTGACTTAGGTTATCAGAAACGTTATTTATGAAGCAAGGCAAGCATAACTTATGTACGTAAATCACGCGTATCGTCGATGACGTCTGACAGACAATGTATTTTGATATTAGGTATATAATAATGGAATATTTGGCTAAAGAGGTTCAAGATTTAGGTTTTGTTAATCAGTTTTCTGTCCGTCTAATTTTTACAATGATTGAAAGATTCGGCGAAAGCCTTTAACAAAGATAGATAAGTTTGTGATACGATTATCCTGGTGTACTACTGGTAAATCTTCATAATATAGAGTTCATAATACTAAATGCTCCGTAATAAGGAAAGTAGCATAAAAGGTACCTTTTAGGTATGTGTATTATGAAATTATACGGTACAAAGCCAATAGCCAACAGTCTACATGGTTATTGGTGTCTTTGTAAAAGTACACCAGAATCAAAAACTGTTAATAAAATTAGACATCGAATAATTTTGAACATCGCACTTAAAATATATCTAACTATTACTATAATTATAGCATCGTGTGTTTGTTTACTAGCACTCTTCTCTTGAACCGTAGAGGCAGAATGCGTTTTTTCTTCTTGACGCCCAGTTGCAGCAAAAGGTTCTTGGCTTCAGCGAGGGTTGCTGCGTCGGTTCCCTCCTCAACTCCGGAAACGAACCCGCTTTCGGGTCGCGACAGGGCCGGCGTGGTGGTCGGTAGCAACGAAAACCACCGATCTATCTTTGCACTCGAAGATAACTGAAACATTAATTATAGGATAAGTTTCAATAGTAAGCAAAAAGACAACAGCCATAGTAACTCTGATCTCTCATTGAATCCACCATTTAGTTTTAAAGAACTGGCTTATTAGAAACTATTTATCACATACTTAGAGTGTATAAAAACTCTAGAGAAAGTCTACATGCCTGATTGTTACTCATAAAGTTCTCAAAGTTACGTGTAGTCCATTCTTTAGCCAAATATCTGGCCAGCTTGACGCTGGTATGACCCAACATTTTGAGAAGACATTACTACCCAGTAGTGGACAGTAATATTGATGATGGTGATTATCTCTGAATTATTTCGGTTTGTATAAAAAACGAAAAATACAAAGTTGCCATTTTTAGTGATATAAGTAACAAACCAGTAATATGGGTACTTGTTGTTTTATACTCTCAAGGCTTAAGTCCTTTCAAGAATCGTAGATACTTGCTCCATTTGAGGGCTAAGATGCTCGCCACATTTATGTGTAGCTTGCAACGTATAAATTATATCGGAAAAAGTAAATCTGCTAACACCCATTGAACCAGAGTACATCATAGTAGCTTTCAACGCTGATATTTCTATTGTAAGGATACTCTTGAGGATGCCGTGAACGCACAAATCAGGTCAAATAAATTCCACTTATTTTGCATTATAGTTGATACTAACAACCTGTTCATTGTTTTTTTTAGTCTACTGGAAATTCTGAACGATGCTTCGTACACTCGTAATAATAATAATATGGACATAAGTACGTTAGACTAGCAATCGATCGTAACGGCAGTAAATTAAGTGAGATACTTGGAAGAAAATTATTACCAATCGTGGAAAGTTTAACTTATCATGATTTAAAGTTAGCTGTAACTAAGAAACACTAATAAAGACATTGAGCGAGACAGCCAATTGGGAATACAACTACGTCAACTGCTTTATTTCGAGTCAGTTCTAAGCGTCAAACTTACTGAAACTTAAATATGCTAACATTGTTGCACTCCCCAGAGCCTTTCTCAAGTTAGGTTAGGTTGCTAATAAGAACTTTAGTGAAATTTAATTAAAGTTTTAACTTAATTTTCTGTACTAATTACATTTTAATAACCCTTTCTTTGCTAAAACTAAAGCATTAGAATGCGCGCAAACCTTACTGTAGTTAGAATTTGCAACGTTGCATCAATTAAGATAAAGAATAATTATTGATTTTATATTTATGCTAATTCAATTATAGTTTACAGAATGGTATTATATCTAAAGAAAGTCTATGTAATCGTAAATTACAGTACAGAACATTATAAAAAATTTAGGATCTCTTTAGAAAATGTTGGATACATGCAATTAAAAGTAATAAACAACAGTATCAAGGTTTTCACTCACAACTTTTTCCTTGTTTCCTTACCTTTGAAAGTTTGATCCAACTGCGACAAAAGGTATAGTAATAATCGGTAGGTACCTATTTCGAGGGTTTTAAATGATACAACATTTGACATACATCAATCTATTTTATTTTTGTTCGGCTATCCAATATGTGTTTGCTTTTTGATCATCTACGACATATATTGATTAAAATTGATAACACATAAAACATTGACCTGGTGCTTATAAATACAGACAAAATGCTTTTAAATCTACTGACATCGAGTAATAACAGTAGTTTTAAGATAAGATATAAAGATTATGAAACATACACATATAGAACATATTTTACGGATTTATTACATAATTTCATTTAATAGCGAAGTTATTTTCAAAAAAAAATCTGGAACTTTATATCATTCATAAATTATTATTAACCAATTAAAACAAACAAAACATTTTTCTCAACGGTTAAACTCTGGCCAACAATGAAAATCGAATGACACTTCTTGAGACTTGATTTGACAAAACAACGGGATATCCGACAATGATCTGCTAGTAACTCATAATCAACAGAAACCAAGACGGGACTGTCCATAAGTTTTCTGAGTTTTTGGCCGTTAAAAGATAAGATATAATATTTGCAAGAAAAAGATAAAAAAAATATTTTTTAAAATAGCACATAACCAGTAAAAGATCCAAAAAAGTTTATGGTATTTTGTCAGTCAGTCATTCAGAAGATGATGTAGGTATTATGGAGTTCGCTGTATCTAAATAAAAAATTATTTTGCCTGATTAACTGACTTTATTTTACATTTTAGTGTTGTTTCAAAATGGGTGAGAATAACAAAGTATAGTCAATGATTCAAATATTACCTACTTATTAAATACTGTTTAATAATATTCAAAGGAATTTTAATGTGTCACAAAATTTTTTGATTTGGTCAAATATTTTGCCAAATGTATTGGTCAAGAGATTGTCTATATAAATTAGTTTTTAATTTAGAAGAAATTATGCAATCTTAAGATTATTTCATGTTAAGTAATGATAAATATGTGTTATGTTTTTGAAGCGCATATTTTGCAGGAATCATTGGGTAACATGACTTTATTGTCAGAATACATGTACACTACGTTTTTCTCTATATTTTGTAAACAGACAGAAATACAAATCACATTTCTGAAATAACGAGTTTTCGGATTGATCATGATAAATAATACGTTAAAATAAGCAACATAATCTAAAATACTGGCTTAATGTCATTAAAAATGTTAAATATTTTGTCAATATAACTAGAAAATTTTACTTTGTCAATTCCAATACTGTCACTACAGTAAACACTGACTAGTGTATTGACATCTAAAACAACAGAATGTTTTATCAATCTAACAGTGTCAATGCAGGTGATTGTTCAGATTTAGATTGCCAGCTGACATAATTTTGACATTAACGCCCACAAGGCTATTGGACAATTTAGGAAAGAAAACGTATTGCACATGTGGCTTAAAACTGGACAGAGGTATACAGTCGGAAAAAAAGTAGGATTTTGGAGCGTAAAAGTTCAATAAGTTTATTTGATGATAATGAATAGTTTAGAGTTATTTACAACCGCGGACATAGCTAGGGGACAAAAGTGTAGAAAAGTTTGTCTATTTAGCAAATAATCTATTACACAGTTCTAATTTAGACAATAAAATTTATTTAGACAACAATTTTAGGTCAAAGCTCTTACATCAATGATAGACAGATGGTAGGTACACAATACTAAATCTTAATTCTAGGTATAGTAGAAGAATAATATCATATAGTCGACTAAAGTGATACAAAGGTATATATTTATACGGTTCAGTTGTGAAAATCTGCATATATACGTATGTCTACTTTGATTTTTGGTGACAAAAATGCTTGTATTTAATCTACTCTAGAAGCGATTACACTATTTTAAATGGAGGAGCTATACCAGTTTGTTCCAAATTTAAATACCAATGTTATTTTTACAAATAAAAAACTTGCCTTTTCACTTTAACATGGCAATTTCTCCTTAATTTCACATCGCAATGTTAATGAAATTTGGTCTTTCCCTGCATTTGACGCGTAAATTGGTGCTCATTTTACATCTTAGTTATTAAATTTCTGAGCGCAGACTCGCTGCCATCTATTGGTATGTCATTGGTAATATTAAGCATATTGCGATGAGTCATCATTTTCTCAAAAATAATTTATAAAATTTGATACACTGCTTTAGATTTCAGCGTACTTTATTTTATGTATTGGGTGTATTGTTATGTATTTTAACTAGGAATGAGGCAATATTAATCTTACTAATAAAAAAAAGTAACAGTGACACTGTCACGTAAGCTAAAATAACAGTTTCAATTACATTCCGTTTTTGTTTATGTCTGTTACACACAACTAAGTGAACAATCTCTCTTGTGCCCGACAAGATCAAGCAGACCTCGTACTCACGGCATGTTAGGTTCCCGAAATACGCGACGTAAGTCAAGACATCTTTTTTACCTCTATCCTCCATATCAATTCTATCAATTCTACTCGCGACAAGTGAATTCTCGTATGCCGGAAATCGAA
>DWON01007739.1:0-12655 GCA_018251015.1 Phocides pigmalion okeechobee
CGATCACCAGGCAGAAATCTGTATGACAAATTACTATTTCTCTTCTAGGTCTGCGACATTGTATTCTGGTCCTTGTGTATATATATACATAATTTTTATGACAGATAATCTTAGCGTTGAGCAATTACAGTAGAAAGCTTTGAAAATTAGAAAAAAACATTAATTGATATATTGCTAAATTTGTAAAGCTTATGAAGTATAATTTAATGATTTGTATGATGCTACTTGTACTCAATTGCATCAATACAGTGAGTAATTTTATATTAGTATGTTATATTTTTACATTACAGTATATGGATTTTTGGATTCATTCTAGTCAAGTAGCTACCAAATTGTTTTGTTAAATATTGTTTTAGTTTTTAAAATATTATCAATTATATTATCATCAATACTCCATATTTAACCTTATTGGATTAAATTGATGTCTTGTTATCTATCGTGATATTATATAACAGAGACAAAATATTTTCTCTATACCTAACAGATTACATTTTACATACATTAATGGATAGGTATTATTTTATTTCTCAGTTATTTCAGCTTCGATATATACATAAAATTTAACATATTCCAACAAAAATGTATGATTGTAACAATAACATTCAGAAACTAGAATCAGGTCTCCAATATGCTAGAATAGAATGATAACCGACACCTTTTATGTTGAATTACTTATATTCCTATTGACAATGTTAATTGGAAAATGATCCCGCTCCACTTGTATCATGAATTGCAAGATTGCAACTCTTATTGCACCAATTGAGAGCTTGATTCAATTTATTAGCGCTTTCAGTTTAACAATGACTGACAATGAAATGATTATTATACCTACATTTGAGCACCCTCTGAGATTCGTCTCGTGAATGGTTTATTCCTAACACATCGTTGATAGCACAAGGATGTGTTAGGAGTCGGCTAGGTGATATTCTCTTTATTGAGATAATGCACCTAGTCCCAGTTATTACTTTGTCGACTGTAAGTAAGTTTTTAATGGTGGTGGCTTTGTTAACCATAACTAGGAATATAGATTAAAATATCTCCTTTAACTGAATTTTAGGTTGGACCGCGCTCCATGAGGCTTGCAGCTATGGTTGGTTTCAAGTTGTGGTAGTGCTCGTGAATGGCGGCGCTAATGTAAACGCTAAAGGTCTAGATGATGACACGCCACTTCACGACGCCACCACATCTGGAAACCTCAAGATGGTCCAATTCCTTGTTGAACATGGCGCTGACCCATTCGTGAAGAATACTAAAGGCAAAATGCCCTCTGACTACGCGGCACCACACATCTATGAATATTTGCAGGCTTTAAGGGGTATGTTATTACCTAATACGATTTATAAACTAACCCTACTAACCAATTCAAAATTGGCATTTTCTGATTTAACATTTCTATAATACTAAACTCAATTGAAATAGTGAATACTAAAATTGATATCTGAATAAGCGAGTGGTTATGTGCGCGAAAATTGTGATCATCAAAGTATGTGGCTTTGCGATTAACAGGATTGACAATTCAATTCATAACTAGAATAAAAATACAACATTATTTTGTCACAGAAAAAACCTACATGAATTTGACATTTATACCATAATAAATAACTGTAGGTATTATATTTGCCATTGAGATTTTTGTTATTCACATTTCAGATACAAACTTATTTTCCCTTTTTCCTTTCCTACCAACATCTCCATAAGGTGACGCTTATTTTACTAACTAGCCACTAAATCAAAAACCCTTGATCCGCTTTGCTTTTTGTGTTTTGTCTAATTTTTGTTTTGTGTCGTTTTGTCGGTCCTTGATTGATTTTAAATAATTGTACTTTTTTCGTTAATAAAAACAAGTTGAATTAATGCTATTTATTGTATTTGCAACGATGTAATATGACTTAATTTTATAAGTATTTTTTAAAATAATTATTGGTTTTTTCATTAATCCAACAAGATCCAAAATAAATTAAACTTAAAATAACATGAAAACATGAAAAACATCGAAATTATTCAATTCCAGAAGTTGTAAGACTGATTTTACAAATTATAAATTGCGAACATTATATATGCAAAAGTAAAACTGCATATAAAATCATTATTATCATACATAATTATAAATCACTTTTTGTCCAATGCAGACAGTTATTTTACTTATTGTAAGTAACAAACCGATAAGATAACAGATGTTATGACTTGCTCAGAAAAAATATTGTATAGTCATCGACGAAGATGGAGAAGATGGCGCTAAATATAGTTGATAGCGCGAAATTAAAAGTTACGTTCGATCGATACCGAGTTGCGCGGCGCTGGCATGGATGCGCGCTAGTCCTATAGTTTCAGACCAGGGCAACCACATCCAGGAACGTATTCTTATGAACGATGATAAATACAGGACGCTATGTTGGAAATCAAGATTGATACAATGGGCAATACGCTAATCTTTAGGGATTCGGTCTCTTCCAAAGCAGGCCACTTTGGATACACATTTGGAAGACTAACTGTTAAGCTAAAATAGGCTGACGGATAACGACCTTGACCTGCGCCCTTCTATTAATAGCAAGCAGCAAAACCTATTTGCATTATACAGATGAATCTCACCAGTCCTAGTTAATGCCAGCTTGGAGCCGTAGCTTGAACTTATTATCTGGAAGATTCCATTCAAGCAGATTATTAAATAAACCATAAAACTTTAATTTATTACTTTATTTGCATATATCATTTCAAAAATATTAAAAGAATGCATCTTAATATATAGAAATTGTCGTCATTTCTGTGTGTGCACGAGTTATGTGTTCCAATTGAAACTTGCCCTTAATTTGCCCAAGGCGTTTATACATAGTACGTCTCGATAGGGGAATAAATTGCAATGTATTATTTAGTAGGTGAGACGAGGTCGAACTAACGGAATAAATAAGTGGTTCGATAGTAACTTGACCAGAAAATCAATATATACTGAGAACGGCAAAACTTTAAACAATAATTCAACTTACGGTAACCAAAATCGGTCGTTAATATAAAATATATCTGTTATAGATTTTAAAATTATTGAATTATGACGTAAGTTTTTTTTAATATCAATAAATACACGGGTAACCGCAATAGTATGTAACTCGTATATAATTTAAGGTCATGAAAATAATTAATTCCTAAACAATGTGCCTTTTAACGTATGTTACGGTCACGTCTAGAATCCACAAACAAGTTGATTAATTTCTCGGATGGTGTACCACAGTGGAAATCGTGAAGAATGACTCAGAGACCTCAATAATGAGATTGGATTGGGAAATCACCGGTTGTGTCACCGCTGAATGAAGAATAATGAAGAGAGAAGACTATAACTAAGTTATAAAACTTTTGGATTTTTATCCTTAAGAAATGCCTAAAAAAGCACAGAGTATCGTAAATATACATGAAATGTTTAGTATTTTTGAGTTATACGTATTTAGAACTCCTCAATTTTCCAGTATTTTTTATTATTTGCCTATGTTAATAAATAATTGCATTGATGCTTTTTAAATGTATTTTTTTTTGCTATCGGTTTTTTAATTGTTTTATTTACGAACCATCCTAATTAAGTCACCGTCCTCACTCTACAAAACTCAAAATTTCTTGTGTAAAATATTGAAATGAAAAAAACTGTTAATAAGCCTGTATATTGGTAGGTTATAAATTTATATGGACATACTATCAATCAGTAGTATTACTTGTATAGACAATACTTATTACTAATATTTATATAAATTAATTACAATAATATTATTATATACATGTATTTGTTCCATACATACTATGGCCTCATCGGATTCCGGGAAAACTTTGATGATCTGTTCAGCGCATGCCTGACCCACTTTCCTAAACGGTACAATTATTCTAAAATAGATGGCGCGTTAGTGAATTACAAAAATATGTACTTAATTTAGCAACACCTCGTACACAAAACGTAAATTTATCTGTGTCGGCATCAGAGGAAAATAAAAATATTGTGTACCCAAAACCACTTTGATAAAATTGAATAAATGAATTGTAATAGAAACGTGCAAACTTTTTCTCCTAGTGACGGAGTTCTCGTTCTAAAAATATTCTCATATTAAGTCGATGTGATGTAGATACGAAATACATCTTTTGAATCGACTAATATGTTCGTAGATTTGATGATGGTGATTGGATCATAGGTTCCACTCCGACGGTATCAACGCCACACTTATTTCTTAAAACAGCTAGTTAAATACAGTTGGAAGAAATTAATGACCATTGGCGTTCAGTTGAACTAGCCAGGTCTTCAAAACTGCCAATTCATTTAGCATGGATAAGGTTTTATGGATGGACATGAACCACCCTTTTTTTTCCCGTTGATACGCCCAAGGTGGTGGGGATATACTGCTGTGCCATTAATTTGCTGTGGCACTCCCCTGATTAGACCCCTATTTGGGATGGGTCCAGCAGTGGGGCAGGATTGTTTCGTTGACTATAATTAATAGACGTCTGCAATAAGGACTGCATGGTCTCATGGAGTATGCAATAAAATATATTTAACAATATTAATATTATTGATCATCGAAATATATCTTTTTGTCCTTATTACAAAATTTAACATATTTGGTATTTTCTATTCTACCTGTATAATTAATATTGGAAATATTGATGACAATATTTCATCCAGCTACTTGGCAACATCTGTAAAGAATACTTATAATGTTATGCGACATTTTTTTTGTTTGGTATCCCTCGCTTTGTTTTCATAAGTGTAGTTACCAGACTGGTATAATTACGGTAGCAGTGAAGTAAATTGAGTTTCGAATCTGGAATCTGTGAGATTTATGTGAACTGCAAGATCGGCGATATATGCTTGATCGTTATAGCATAAAAAAGCGAAAATATCGATTGACCTAGCAGTAGTTGTTTCTCTGCTATTATTGTCTTCGACAACGCTATTTCTTCACAACTGTGATCTCTTCACTGTACCAGATTTAAGGAAGCACTGGTGTATTTATTTGCCTGCAGATAAACCGTCCATAATTATGCACAATTTTTTACCGGTAAGTCCTTTTTCTTACATTGGACAAAGATTTACATTTACAGTTCTAGTACGGAGGTTCGAATGATAATGGTAATTATCTCTTTTATGTTTTTTTTTATTATTTTTGCCGCGAGAAAGATCCTAGTAGCTCCCAGAAAAAGCCTTTGAATTCGTGTATATTTCAATAGGAATATTTGTTTGGTTTTAGTTCAAAATTTTGTTGTAAAACATCATGACACATCTCAAGAGATTTAATGTTATTCAAGTCTCGCTTGCCAATCGTCCGACAGGCAATATACATTGAAACAGCGAATGGACGGGTTATGGACTATTATATACTCGAGGCCAATTGCCTAGACGCTCCTGTGTGCTAATACTATATTGACCTCGTGTAAATGAATCATTCCATTCAATCGATTGTCCTCGGCCGATAATCAAGCCAAGCAAATGGATGCGTCCAAAATGTTCTTTTCGCGTCGACTGATTGAATGCCTTGGCTTAAAGGAAAACCTCTACAATTGACCTCGTGTAAGGTCCATTATCTTCTAGATTTGTTCAATTATATTTACCTAAATCAAACAGAAAACCAATACGCATCATTTTGTATATTTGTCAACAAAGAATGTTAATGAAATCATAAAAAAGTATTCGATATATTTGGAATTAGAATCAGTTGCTCAACTTAGCCATTTAAGTATACAGTAATAATATTTACTTCAAAAGGTACGTGTATATTAGAGAACTACATATATGTGTCGTTGGAAAATGATACATTGTTGTTAGTTTTCAATTTAATTCTTGTTGTTGAGCAAATCTGTATTAAATATATTTTTAAATAAATTTAATTGGACAATGGATACATTCTGACATTACAGGTGAAGGCTCGAGCGAGGGAGCATCGAGGAGCCGTAGCACGAGGAAAAAAAGCAAACCAAAAACTAAGTCTAAATCAAAGACTAAATCCAAATCAAAAACTAAATCGAAATCGAAATCAAAATCCAAAACTAAATCTAAAAGCAAGTCGAAGAAACATGACAAAAAGGAGAAAGGTTGTATTACGCAGTTCATCGGAGTATTACGTTATTTATTATTCGATGTTTTCTTCCTCGGTAGATTTGCATAAATGTTCCCATTTCAATGTTCGATTTTATGCTGAAAAAGGCTTGGGTTGATAATTTCTCAGTTACGCTTGATACTCGGGTTTTCGAATAATATATTTTGTGAATTACAAACGTTTTCGTTATACACTTATGCGCGTAAATATTATAAATATGTATATATTATTAGGTTTTTATAACGTGACATTATTTAAATATCTACTTTTTGTAGAAGTCATTATACGAATCTATTATTACTAATAGTGATTTAATAGAAGAAAATTACGTAAGATATATTACGCAAATTGACGTTTATTTATTTTGTGGAAAAGTTTCTTAGAAAAATAAGACAATCCAAAAATTTCGGTTTATTATCGGTTTGTTTATTGGTAATTTACACAGATTTCATAAAATGATATGCGCGTCGAACAAGATATTGATGTTTAAAAAAACTTGCCAATTCATAATTAACTTCTTAATGAGTAGTATTTGCCATTGATTCAATGCTTAGGTACTTCTCAATATTTTTATGTCTGTTAGTAACTCACATAGTTTAACTGTTTTTTCAGACCATCCTATCTACCTTTTAACCACTTTCTTTTGTCGATAAGTTAACAATATTAAAAAAAAAAAAAACATTTAATCATTCCATTCCTTGTTGAATGAAAACACCTCAAGGAAAATATAATTACATAAAATAGTATTTTAGAATCAGAAGGTATTATTTATTTTAGTGTAGAATACTTACACAAAATTAATCTAAAATCAGAATAAATATTTTACTGTTAGGGTTATTTCTTTGCTCACAGGGAATAAAAAAAATATAATTATCTAAAGGAAAGTCTTACCTTGTACCTTTGTACCCATCTTGTGAACCGTAATCCAAACATAAGGTAAGTATAGAATTTGATACAAGGCGCTTTTGGCCTGTACTAAATGTTATTTGCGACCAAATTAGGAGACGAATTTATTTGAAGTTAGAGACATTTAGGATTTTGCAGCAATTTTTCCCAGTAGTTATTTTTTTTTACAAATAATTCTAGTTTACTCGTGTTGTATTTATAATAACAAAATAATTCTTCTAAACATACTATCGGTCGATAAAATGATTAATAATATGCACGTATGCATACGCATTATGAAATGAAGAGTAAATTAACCTAGATAAGTAACAATAGCACAATAATTTACACGTGTGCGATAGGTTATGAAAGTCAGTTTGTGGAACTGATCTCTTATGCTATTACGGCACACACAAAAGATTTCAGATTTTCAATATCAGAAAGCTGAAATACCTTAAATCGAACGAAATTTATACGGCTATAGTGATAGAAACTAGAAATTTAATTTATTAATCTAATCTTAAAAAGTAGCCTTTTAGGTCTCTGAACCGTCATATCCTTAGACCGAAAATACTTCTTTTGTTATGTACTAGATACGAGCGTTATATAAACGATTCATTTATTTGCACACAAAACGTAGGTAACAATGATAAAAGAAACGGGCAATATAATTTTGTAGTATTGCAATGCAGCTATTTAGTTTCGGAAATATTCGGTAGTAAACGGGCATGTTTATCAGCACAAAGTTATTGAGCCATTGTGAAGCGTACGTACTACGGAGACAAGTCGCTACTGACAATGAATATAACAAGAAGCCGCATTCAGTCATTAAAACATTTGCTTTCCTTTCGTCAAGAATATGCCACAAGCTAATATTACGTAATTGACAATGCTTAACATGGCTTTTTGTTGACTAGCTGCCCGCCATGTCGTGCACGTGGACTTCGATTTTAGTTTTTGAGACTTTATAGTAACAAAAAGTTGTCATATGTTTATCTATTTTTATAGAATATAAATATATTTTAAATATACGTAAACATTAAACATCTCAGTAAATATACAAATAAATCATCACATTATTCTATATATGAGGTTCGTCATCAAAATATATTCCTTCGGTTTCTGATGTAGAGCTTTCCGAATCCATGCATATATTCGGTATCGGAGTCATTGTCAACATGGTTAACTTAGTTTTTTTTTGTAATTTAAAGCAAATATACTAAAAATAATCGCATTAATAAACAAACTGATACTGCGAACTGTACCGACGCGAATTCGGTACATGAAGCTTTGAGGTTACATTCCACTCGGTCTAGTTGGCTTGGTCGACTAGTAAGTAGTTATTAAAACTTTTTTTACTCGTCCAATTTATAGTCGTTCTTCGGCGTATCCACCCGTATCTTTCGTTTATACTTATTTATTATATCCATGCTAGTATTGTACATATGTCTTAATAATGACAGGTTTTACATGGTTATGTTATACTCGAGATCTCATTAAAACAAAAGAATACAGTATTAACAATAATAATTAAAATATGCAAGTTTACGATTCATTATTTTATCTATTACGGATTACCCGACATTGTCAGTGTAATTACATATAACTGATAAAGTTCTTACTAAATCGGTGTTTTAAAAAAGTTTATTTTCTTGAATTTACAAACTCAATAGATTACTGAAGTGAAACCCAAGCCGTTTTTATTCATTGTATTTTTCTATGTCGCTTTTTCTATTAAAATGTAAAAATAAATTAAATTTTGTTTCTGTTCTAGCCGCACTTTACAGGTCAGGTGTAAATATTTTTTTTATAATAGTTTTGCCTGGCCTATTATTACTTACCATTATAGTGCTTGTTTCATTTCGCTGGCAACACAGTAGATTAGTTGGTAGAATCTTGTTCGTTGTGTGTGGCATTCATTCCTTAGTGTGTATGTAAAGGCAACTAATTTATTTATTAGTTGCTACGTAAAAAATTGTGACCTACTACTGTACGTAGCGTTATTTTTTGATAAGTTCATCCCGGCGACTTTCGAGGTTATTGTTTGTCTTATGTTGTTTGCTTCTCCAAATCGTTTAATCTTATAAAGGAACGTGTTGGGCGTGTTGCTGAAATTGTCGTTATGGCCGCTTATTAACGTCAACTTCGTGGTGGTGGTTTTGAGGATTGATATAACGAGTTTGATGCCTTTAGTTATATTAAACGCACCAGCACTGCTACCATCAACAGTGTTCGGCTACGTGAGATGCAAAGGAGAGCGCTCTCGCACAATAAAGGGGAGTCAATTGTTGCTTCATATTACTTTCAAGTTCGTATATATATCCTATAATGCACACCGCACTGCACACTACACACTAACATCTTCCCAACGGTAACGTACCTCCACCGATACTAACTCTACTCATATCATAACCTATTCATTCACACAAATATTTAAGAATACATTACAAAGTAATCAAACAGTCAGTCAACACCTTCGTGACCGCTACAGAACGCATTAACTATAAACAGATCCATGAACTGGGTAATTAATTTCTGATTATTATTACAATTAACGAGGGAATTAATGTCCCTGCTACTTATTTTATAGCATTCTTATCTTAAACTAAGCATACATGTTATGTTATCAAAATTGCTGTCTTTAACTTCTACATAAATCATCAAAACAATTTGTCATATGTTGCTTAACCTCTACAAGTAGCAGTAGAACAACTGTAGTGTTAGCAGCAATGGAAGATTTTTGTGTTGTGAAAATATACCACTGTAAAAATACATAATATTTGCTATTGTGTATAATGGCCTTTGTTATTTTAAATATTGATACACAATTATCATCACTATCATTGATTTATTATTCAGTTATTTGCTGAAAACTTTAGATGGACTTTATGTGAATGATAAACTAAAATAAGAAAGGGCTTGAATGTTATATAATTGTTACAAGTATTACATAGGATATGTAATTTCACTAACAGGGTATTAAATAGAATTCTTTCAGAACACCAATTTAGATATAATGTATGCCATTATCCACAATCCTGTATATTTTTGGAGGCAGTGCTTGTTTGATATAATTCAGAGTTACCATAAACCTGGTTTGCCATATACAGATACCATTTGTCTCGTGTGTAATTAAAATACGGTGCAAAAAAATTGACCTACAGATACTAACGCGAGAGCTTCAACAAAGGGGTCAAGGGATGACAGCGGTAAGAAAGGTGGCAATGCAAGCGCCCAAAGTGAAAACAACAAAAGAAACAACATGGAAAGCCTAGCACAGGCTGAACATTACGACGGGAAAGAAGCTTGTACGGAAAAAGGCAACACTTCGGATAACAGGGATGGTAATAGTATTCATTAATTATTATGATTAAAAAAATTGGTTTTTTGCATACTAAATCTATAGGATTTACCACAGATAAGTGGTGATCTGCAAAAAAACTTTGTATTCTCTTTTAAGCATTTTGTGTGCATTAGTGTAGTGTGAGATTTGACATAGTTAATCTTTCTGTGGAGAAGGAGTGCAGAAAAGTATAATAAAATGCATGTTATAATAATCACATTGTATAAAATAAAACATTCCTTGCTTATGTTTATACTACTGGTGTCAAACATGTGGTCTGTAATCATATTGTAGATATGATGATCAAAGAAAATATTAAGATATCAGTTTAACTGAATAAATTTTGTTCTTAGAATTTTGTGTTCTTTCAAATGTGTCTTTTTCAAAAGTATGTAGAGTGTTTGTCATATAAGTAAAAGGATAAACATGGTTATTTCATTTATTAAACATATTTTCATGAATGTAGAGTTGATTTTTGAACAATATGGGTGGCAATAGCAATTAGTAGCTGCTTATAGTTTATTAGTTAGCTTATAGTTTATTAGTTTATTAGTGACTAGCACATATATGTTTACAGAGGGATCCCAGTTGAGCAGTGGAGTTGTATCATCTACCCAAGATGATATAGGCACAGGCACAAAGCGCTCATATGCTGATGAAAACCATGAAGCAGATCCCGTTGAAGATGAAGTTACCAAGAGGAAGAAGCGAAAGGATAATGACGACAAGGAGCCAATGGCAAAACCTGCCCCTGTTTCACGCAGCAGCACTGGCCGGTTAATATGCATACTGAAATTTTGGTAATCTCACTGGTAGTGAGAAATGTTATATAACATATATGAACAAATAGAAAATTTCCAGGTTTTATTTCATGAATCAGCCTGAATCTTCAGTCTTCCAGACTTCATTAATGAGCCTTTTCTACCATTTTCAGAGTTTTAACTGGAAGCAAGCCACCTGGTCCCGCGAGTAAGACTGGGGCGACACCTTTAGGCAAGGGCGGTTCTTCTCAGAGTGTCGGTAAGGGTAGTGCAGGCGGCTCCGGAGGAAAGGGCAGCGCGCAGTCGCAGGGTAAAGGAGGCGGTGCAGGGAGTAAGGCTAATGCTCAGGGTCATCAGGTACTTCATTCCTTTTTTTTTACAAATAATTTGTAAATTAATTTTTTAAGATACATATTAGTTGTTTGATTATTATAAGAATATTTGTAAGATTATTATAGAATTATGTTTACCATGTAGTACTTAGGTTTTGATTTTTAATTGTGTTTTACATAAATTTTTTTGAGATATTAACAACCAGTTCATAACAACAATAACTAGATTTTTTTTCTGCATTATATAACAAAACTGTCAGTTACATGTTTTAATATAAGTTTATTTTTTCCTAATTTCAAATATCATAATGAATATTTTATGTACCAGAAATCGTCAGGAGGTTCGAAAGGTTCAGCACAGTCAGGTAAACAGGATAGGAAAAGTCCAGTTGCAAGCCCAAAACCGAATCAAGGGAAGGACACTGGGGATGCTGACTCCGAGGATCAAAGGAGTCATGATACTGCTCCAAAAGTACCACCTCTCAAAATCGTTATACCGGGAGGGGCTGGCGGTTCAAGTGGCCGTAATGAACAGGAAGGCGAGGGTAATCATTGGATATTTTTAGAATAGAACGCTAGAGAGAGGCGCGGTTAGAGAAGGTCACAATTTTTTCTTAACTTTTATCGGCAACAGGTAGAGAAGATGCTTTAAGTGTGATATCCTAGCGGCACCAAGAATTTGTCTTATATTTAGTTATTAACAATTACTCCAGTCTACATCATAATACGCAACGATTGCTCAAGAACCAACTCTTGACGCCGCTATTTTTGTGTAGTTATTCTCAACAAATCATGCTTTCTTTGTGTAGACCTCATTTACATTGATGCATGAACTATTTTTAAAATTTCACCTAAACATTTCAAACTTTGTTTCAATGGTTTAAACTAATATGTCATAGATGTAAGGTGTTTATCTAGTAATGAATTGTTTAACTAACATATACGTTTCTTGTAGGAGGAACACAAAGGGGCAGCGGCAAAGGGCGCGGCAATGCCTCAACATTGCCGTACGTCATCCCCTGTACGAGCACCGACGCCGGGCAGACTTCGGACAGCTCCGACGGTACTGACGACAAGAGACTGGGGGATGGGTGCAAGGTAAATCCTTATAATAAAATTTGTTGAAATACAAATAGTTATATTCAAAACTAAAAGCCTGCACAGTTTTTGGGGTGGAAGAACCCTCTGAGTGGGGTTTCACTTGATTAGTACAATCAAGACATACAATCAGTTTATACGACGCACCATTTTAACCGATTTATTGCACAATGA